>NQII01000258.1:176033-203886 GCA_002778355.1 Clitarchus hookeri
AGAGGGGCAACCTGGAATTGGGGGGGGGGGGCATAAGATAAATGGCAGAATACAAGGGTGGGGTAGTGGAGTTCCCAGAGAAAACCTGCCAGTCTCTGGCAAAATCCACCATTTTTACTACATGTGGAAATTAAGGCTGACCCCGATGTCCTAAGCTCCAATTTATTTGCAATTTCAGTTTTGTTTGCTGACATATCTGAAATTCTGTCTGAAGATAATGGTAAAAGAAGAAAAATGTCTTATTACATTCATTTCCGTGGACTAACACTAAAATAATTTGCAATGATGCAGTTACTATTAATTTAATTGCAACATTTGGTAGATAATTTTCTTTTGTTTTGCAAGGAATTGTAATTGCTTATCAGTATTTGATGTTTTGGCCATGTTAGTATGTTTATCTGTCATGTGTGTGCTTTTTCTGAATCGCAGTTGAAGTTGCATCAGCAATCTGAGATAACGGCTGTTACCACATTCGTAAACATTTTTTCCTTTCGAGAATGTTTTAGAAATTTGATTGTTTTACTGCTACTGAGTTTGGCTGGCGTGGAAAAGTGGTTGTGATGGGGTTTGCACGGTATCCGAAGGGATTCTGTACCTCACCATGCCCTTATTTGGTTAAGTTTTAGGCACCCTGGTGGAGTAGGGGTAGAGCGAGTGGCAACTTTAGCTGGGAGCGCCTGCCGCCTGCTAGTGTCTAGATTCTTTTGTTTCGTGATGTAAAAAATTTTTAAGACATGAATATAGTAGAGTTAAGCGAGTGAAAAATAAACGTAGCAGTGGAAAATATTTTTCCCATTTTTGGTTTCTAGGTAAACAGAACTTAAAATTAAGTAATAAATTGATTTTCAATATACTTCAGGCATTAAATGATATTACTGTATGGAAAATAACATATAGTCAACTCGTGATTCTATGACCCCAGGAATAGTGACCCTCTTGAAATAACTACACCTTTTTAAGGAACCATAAAGAAATTTTCTTAAAAAGGTTGAAAATTTAAAGGAAATTGACTGAAAAATAAGTTTTTTAAAAGTCAAACCTTGATGGTACGGACACTCACTGTCCCCCAAAATTTTTCTGTACGACTGAGTTGTCTGTACGAACAGAAACTGCCAAATTTCAACCTTCCTGAACGTGAAAATTGCGTCCCAAA
Organism: Clitarchus hookeri; assembly: GCA_002778355.1. Classification (NCBI taxonomy): domain Eukaryota; kingdom Metazoa; phylum Arthropoda; class Insecta; order Phasmatodea; family Phasmatidae; genus Clitarchus; species Clitarchus hookeri. Next base: position 177,187 of record NQII01000258.1, read on the forward strand.
CAGCGTATTTTGCTAACTGGGTACATGAAGTCATGTTTGCACGTCTCTGATGGAAAAATTATACATTTTTATTAATAAAATGGAAATGTATATATTGGGGTAGTGTATTCTGATTAAAATGATACCCAAGCTATGTAGAAAATATTTCTGAACAATTTAAAATTAACGAAAAAGACCGCAACGCTGCACATTTTCTTAACACAAAGAGCTGCTATACAGCCCGTGTTCATATTGCCCGTAGGCAAATAAGATATTTTATATTGTTTACATTGATTAAATACAAATTAATTTAACAGGATGACGTATTTTGAGCAAAACAGTACCCCAATTATGCAGAAAAGACTATTAAATGATTTAAAATTAACAAAAAAAGCAGACGGTATCGTTGTGCATATGCCTAACAAAAACAGCGGCAGTACGGCCCTTGTTTACATTTCCCGCAAGCAAATGAGATGTTTGACGTTAATAACATAATATTTTAAAACGTAGACATTATCTCTTACAAAACTTTGTAAATTATCTTAACAGATGCAAAAAAAAATATTTAATAAGAAAAACTGGTGCTGTTACAATCTCGAATAAAAGTTGCATCGGTAACAAATAACATTTTTAATATCATCACAGAAAAATAAAACCTCCGCGTGTTAAAAGTAAAGTTATTTTAATTGTTAAACATGTGAATAAAATGTGATAAACTCAGACTGGCCCAGAAAGATATTTTCATGTAAAATAAAGTGGTTGTAATGGTTAGTAGGCCTACTAACAACACAGTAGCCATAAAGTAAATCAAACACTAAGTAAGACATTACCACTTGCCATTCATTGCATGCACTCACTCACTCTCTCACACATTTTTTTTTCTTTGTTCCTGCAGTTTGGCATTAATAAAGTTAGGTGATGGAGAAGTAAGTTGTATTGCCACGGGACAATACAACACATTAGGAAAGCTTTTTTTTTTTTTTCATTTTGGTTAACACACAGCAGCGGCATTACGTATTTTTCACCTATAATGAGGCATTAAAAGAGGGAATATGTCTCTTGAAAACCATTGTGAAATGTAGACAGTTTCTCTGCTAACTTTTTTAGCAAGTGGCATTATTAAATCAAGTATTTACCTTATGACATATGGAAAGGAGGGAGAGGGCATTTATAAAAACATTGCGAGTGCACGTCTGCATCCTTCTCCTGTGTAATTTCGTATTTTTACTCGATTGTGATGGCCTGCTCCTTGTTTCCACTCATGTTAGAATCGCAATCCAAAAAGTAGCAAAATAAATCAAAAGTGTCAAAAATAGAAATCCAAGCAAATAGCGCCATGAAGTCGCCAGTAAATAGAAATCCAAATCATAGTCATTGCAGAAGAGCCAAAAAATCCAACTTATTACAAAACCAGCCAATTAAAAATGTAGGTAAACCGCAAGCAAACTTCTCAGGAATAATAATGAGGCCAAGATGGGTGGAACAGGTGTGGTAAAAAAAAGAAGGGTGAAAGGTGGAGTTGTGTTTTTTTCTGCTTGTTGCACCCATTAGTGTCGACATTTGCTGGCACTGCTGCCACGGGCATGGACAGCGTGCAAAACAGAACTGCACCAGCGGAGGCGGCACTGTAAAATAGCTGTCAGGTCAACGACTTTGCTTGCGCACTGCGTGCTAGTGATGGTAAAAAAATGTAATGAAATTTCTCTCCCCCCCCCCCCCCCCCCCCCCCCTCTCTCTCTCTCTCTCTCTCNGAGGGTAGAGTTCATACAACCTCTGTTATTTTTTAGTGTTGCAGCTCTTTCAAATGTGTTTTAATAGTTTTCCACTGCTAATTTTTTTTTCTAGTTTTTACTGTTTCCGAAAATTTGTCTGTACAAACAAGGTGTCTCTATGAAATGGGCGCTGTACGAACGAGGTTTGAGTGTAAATTTATTTTGGTCATTCCACACTGTGATTATTGTTGTCAGCACTATACTACTCGCAAGCAGACAACATGCACTTCACTGTCCGCCCCCTCATTCAAAGTCGCAGATGTTTCTTCACTTGCGCCCGCCATTGTAAACCAAAAATATGTCCCCTAGTGATAAAATAATTATCTTACTCTAATTGGTATATCACAATGTAAAAAATTAAAAATCTTTGTGAAGTGTAGTCAAAAACTTTGGCCAGGTAGTTTACAGTGCAAATTTTGTTTAACATGTTGAAGCAACCTTGACACAGCGACTACCCCATGACACGCCATGGGCGACGTCTTTATCCCGCTTTAGCCTTGCCACAGCCATGGCCCCTTACAAAGAAGAGTGTTGCATTGTACATGCCACAGACACCCCTGTTGTGATGCCCAGGGACTGCTCGCAGGCCGGCTGCTGCCACCTACCAGTTGACAACCTGCATCTCTCTTCGGCACATGTCTACTCCTCCGGCCACTAGCCACAGAGGGGAACGTAGTCCAACACTTGGCCACCATTGGCCGTCTTGGTCGCTGTCTCTCTGGCTCCCTGTGCCCCCTGCACTGGCCCTGTGCTTAGAATATAAATAGGATGTGCAGTCCTTGGTTTGGGGCTGACTTGTGCAGCTCTTATTGCAGAACTTCACTGCCTGGATGTGCATTGAAGCCTTCTACTTGACCACCTTTAGCTGGCCCACGCAACTCCAGTTGCAGAATGTCACTCTGCCCAGATGCGTATTGAAATCATCTACGCCACACGACTACATGTCTTTCCAGCTATGAGTTTCTTTTTGCACTCGAGAGAGTATCGCCTGTCTGGGTTACCCTCACCCACGCACCACCGCATACTCTGAGACTGTCAATCCACCTTTTTGGCAACCGAGGTTCGGCGCCTTTAGACCCTAATCAGGGTACAGACTAGAATAGTGTGCTCCATCCTGCTGTTGCCCCTTTCTGTGGAGTGCTTGGGTTTGCCGGCAACATACTCTCAGAAGTCAGCAGTAGGCATTCCCTAGGAACGTGGCACGTGAACCTTCCAAGGGGATTCTGAGTAGCCAGCGACGTCCTGCCCTCTCTGGTAATTGAGGAATGAGGACATCTACCACGACGGCTTTGCACGGTGAGAGAAATCACCACCCTCTGGGAGGCCGTTCAGGCTCTTCCGCCAACCATAGAAGCCAACCCACCTTTTTCATTCGACATAATAGGCTGTGCCCACTCCTACAGAATACCCGCTATCACCCGATTACATGCCTCACCATTAGACTGATTGTGATAAAACAACCAAACAGGCACTACCTCTGGTTGGAAGCCTGGTAGTAACCTAGCATAGCACTAGCAGAGTTTACTCCTGGAAGAGGGAAGCTGCGGCACGCCAGAGGGGAACCTCCGTCAGCTCAACCAAGAGTGGAGACACTTTCTTCCATGGCTGGATGACTCCCGGATTTTCACAAGTGGGAATCATGCCGGACAATGCCACTGGTCGGCAGGTTTCCTCGAGGATCTCCCGTTCCCCTTCCCTTTCATTCCAGCGCTGCTCAATTCTCACCTCATTTCACCCTCATCGGCTCTCAAGACCTCGTTAAGAGCCGCCCAAATCTCTCAACTCAACTCTTTTTTCCATCTCTGTGGCGCATCCCACATGCGGTCTCACCACTACCCCCTACTCCACCCAAGAAGCCAGCTGCCAACGAATGGCCCCCTGGCTGTGGAGGCGGTGGTGTGGCGCCTAGAGCCCCAATTACAGAAAACCACTGGTATTACAATTTTGGTTTATTTATTTTCAAGTTATATGTACTAAATTTTATGTAAATTAGGCTTATTTCATTTTGAATGCCTCTTACATGATAGCTTAATTTTGTTTGTTTTGGCTATCTAATATTTTAGGGTTAGGTAACTTTTCCATTCCTTGATAGGTTAGTTCAAATTTTATGTTTATTTATGTAGTTACCAAGGCAACATTTCAGTATAATGTATGTTAGGATTGCCCAAAGCACAATAGTTTAGTATTTTTCATTTTGGGTTTAATTTTATATAATTATTGTATCTCGTTCAATGGCAAGGTCTGTGACCTTTTCCGCGATGCGCAGATTAAGATTTGCCCTGTCACCATTGCCTTAAAACGTGTTAAAGGATGGATCCTTCTCAACAGCAAGATTTTGACATCATACGCTAGGTTTATTTAGTCGACAAGGGTTAATTATGACAGATAAGTTGTTAGGGAGCTTAGACAACGTAAAGGGGTTTCGCATGGTGCTCAAGCAGATGATGCCGTTCCTGGGACGCAGCATTCTTGGCGCCATTGTGATGCTATCCAGGCACCACCCTTCACTCCAGATCATACATTGCCACCCACAAGTATGACTTTTGTCTTATTCATTATATTCAAAAGCAAAAGAAAAACTAGTGAAAATGGTTTAAATAGCATTTTGGAGCGTACCTTCACAGTTTTCGTAAGGGAAAGAAGAATAGTACAAAATTTCATCTGTAGTTTTAATTTATCAACTTCCATTGCATGTAATAATATTGTACAGTTACAGAACTATTTGTGAGGTTCATCTTCCCAGGAATGTACTGATCTATCATAACTTGGGGAGGGTCCGTCACAATCCTCATGACCGGACATGACCTTGAGGTGTTTTAAGGTGGCAGCATGCCTAGGCTGCCACTCATTTGATTAAAAAACTAAATATTTTTTCAACAATGTCTATGTATAATAGCATTTGCATGTGTATGCAAGTTTGTTTTTCAATTTTTCTCATAAGTTTTTAGAATGAATATTTGTTTAAACTGGTGTTTGTGACAGTGGTATGATCAAAGCTGTAGTAGAGTAGTAGTCCCCTTTATCCTTATTACATCAAAATGATACGGTTGCTGCTTAAAATCTTATAAAAGCATGTTTCTGGAGGAGACCAAGACAGTCAATTGTTTGTGCCTGCATTCTCTGTAGTGCTATCACACTTTGAGCTAATGATCCACCTCCAAAAAGGCATTTTTGCTCAATGCATTTCCATGTAACAATTTCTTCATTTGGACGTTCATAAATATCCACTCATTAAAACTTTGTATAAATTCATAAAATAATTTATTGCAATAAGTTGTCTAGAAATACTTATTGGAATTCAGTATTTGCATGATTGTGTCTGTATAATCAGTTGAATTGTGTTTAATGGTACATTTTGATGTTTAGATGAAGCACCTCTGTCATTGCACCCAGCAACAGATGCAAACAGTGTTGCCAAGAATATTGGCGCAATTAGTCTACCAGTTCTTGAACATGAAGGAAATCAACCTCTCTTTCAGCTCCAAAATGATTTAGATTTACTTGAAAATGAGAGCATGAACTCTGACTTAATGGACAAGCCACTTACATTCGACTGTTCAGGTGTGAATGCTACAAGCAAAGAAGCATTTAATGAAATTAAACCAGTTAATCCTTTAGGAATAAATTACAGTTCATCTGGAGAAGACTGATTATTATTGTTGTTAGCAGGTACCTGTTTGAAACAGTTTTTGTTACTCTTTGTAAATAAAATTCATCATCATTTTGTATTGAGTGATCACTTGCGCAGTAGCAATCTTAACTATGTACTGGCATGATCTTCAGAATTCAGCTTTTAGTCCAAATAAGCTATCAGATGATTAACACGTAAAATATCACAATAAACAGCAGCATATGCTTGAGGTTGAATGTAAGGAGAGGTGGTTGTCCTGATGGATCACTCATCTTTAAGCATAGCTGCCGTCATTTCATGGATGATACACGTTGTAGTGCAGGACTCAAACTGTGATTGCTCCACATGGGCAAACAATTGCTCCAGGTCACCTTCCACTGTCTGCTAAGGTTAATTCCCAGTGGGTGGTGCTGATTTGGACAATGTGCATCAGCAACAAGCATTAGAATTGAAACAGCAACAATTGTCATCCCTTGGTAAACACATTCTTTTAATATTGTGCCTTGTGCTATGTAGTCTCAACAAATCACTGTACATCTTTAATGTGAAGTGTATCAAGTGCACAATCATCTTACTACAATGGACTCTTGATGTACCGAAAATGCATGTACCAATAAACTGTACCCACAGTTGATTTTCTGTGGTTCCTGCAAAATTCGTATATAAATAATGATGAAAGCTACCGGCTTTTATTGTTCATCAGATATTGCATCAATCGAAACATCTTTTGGTCCCCTGTCACCTAAGATTTCCCGCAACAATCATTTATGCAAACGTCTTATAACTGGCTGTGAAATACATCACACGACCATTTTGCGGTGTGGTACAAGTCTGGCATGATCCCTCACCTTACACATCTGACAAGAGGGGAAGCGGTTACCTAGCAACGGCCTTGCATTTTTCTCTTTCTCTCAGCCGCGCACCTTTCTTCATCCCCTTACATGCCTTTGAGAGGAAATGCTGTTGTATAGCCAAAAAAAAAAAAAAAACCAGTCCTTTTTTTTAGCTGCATGCGTTTGCTTCACATGCCTGGCAATTGTAGAAATTTTATCAAGATTGTCTGCACTGAAAATAGTTGCACCTATAATCATTAGTATTTCAATGCAAAATTGTTTTGCTTGAAAATGTTACACAAAACATTTTAATGGGGAATATTATTATTTGCAAAGATGCTTTAATTTGTGATCTCTTTCCCCCCTAATCTACACAATTTTAAAACCAAATATTAATGTAACTCAATGGACAGCATCTTTGCGGATAAAATATGCCCAGAAGCAAACACTTGACCTCCCCATGTCGCCAAAAAAAATTGTTTGAACACTGAATGACTTGTATCACCAAATGCAAAGTTCATTTTCAACAACTTCCTAAGGAGAAATCTGAGTATTTATATTAATTTATTTCAATAGACCTGCATCTTTTTTAACTAACTAATATTCTGTAAGGGCCTATTAGACACCCTTTGTCATCTAATAACGGATAAGCACCAAGCCCGAGTGCAGCGTAACTTGCGACAGGTGTAAGCGTACGGAAAAATCTGAGCACGTGGTTTTTAATAATTATTAAAGGCTGTGAAGAAATGAATTTTAGTTGTAATTTTGAGACACAAATAAAAAAAATAATGCAAGTCTTTTTCTTGCAGTATAATATAATTAACTACTTTAAAAGATATGAGACATTTGTCATGTGTGCAAGGTGTCTCCAACATGTGGCTTGGATTGAATAAGCTCTGGCTGTCCTCTGTGATATTTGCACAGCTCATTTCTTCCCCTTACATGGCTGACGTCACACTAGTTGCCTAGCAACCAGTGTGACGTCATTGCACCCTCCCTCTGTGTGCCGACTGGTTTGTAAACGGCGGGGTACATTGTTTCACTCCTCCCACCACTGAAGCTTCCCCTTCTCCATGTTGCTAGCCGTGAATACACTGCCGGTCAAATTTCTCTGCACGTTATCAGCTAATCAAGTGCGCCCAGGACTTTTAAAATTTGGCTTGCATTCCATTCTGTCTCATGTTCGTTTTCAGAGGGTTTAATGTGTTGGGTCTGCTTGCATTCTGTGCCGGATTACAATTACGTATGGTATTTTGTGATGTTATATTCTTTATTTAAACGAGTTGAGGTGAAATGTTTTTTTTAATGTATTATTTACAGTAATACTTTTTTTAAATTCCCATTTTTATTGAGTTTACTAGTTAAACTTTATTCACAGATTAAGTACAGCTCTCATTATACTAAAAATAAAGTCTAATAAGGCTAGAAGTTGTATTTTATTGATGTACATATCAGGACCCTCATCTACTGAAACCCGGAGTACTGGACACTGCCTAATATTTAGCATGGCAAACTTTGATACTAGTTTGATAACGTGGCTGGGATTCAATTTTTATTACCAATCATTATGGCACCTTAGCCTTATCATTTCGTAACTACGTGGTAAAAATTTCCTGGGAATCTCTTCTTTGTTCTTCGTGCAGACAATCACAGCAGATGTAATATAATGCAATCCCTGTTAATAACTGGTTTCCAGTATATCTCAATTGTATCCTGTTTTGGTCAGGAATGTCAAAAATAAATTGACCTGTTGAGAGATGTGCACGATCACAGCAAGCAGCCCAGTGTTGATGCCAGTGTCATTTGCTTGTCGTTAGATGGCTATGTAGCACAAGAAGCTACATCATCATCTGCTCAACACTTGCACTACAGGACCAAATTCAGCAGTTAAAACACCTTCAGTCACAGATAAAAATATACTGTAATTTTTAGGTAGGTATTGCAAAGACCAACTCTTTGTTTGTTTGAACTTGTATCAGTATTATTGGTACCAATTAAAAAAAAGTATGCATGTAACTGTTCTTGAGACAACGGAATATAGTCTCAACAGCTATTGGTGTGTTGTGCATGAGGGACCTTACTTATTAGACACTGTGCAATGTCCCTTATGTAGGACACTGACTGAAAGGTTTAGTATTGTGCACAAAGAGGCAGCAACTCGGATGAAGCAGAAGTGTGTTATGTCTTTTATGCGTCTACTGTGAGCCCTAGGGGCAAGACCAAGTCAAAAAAGACTGTTGTGAAAATACAAAATATTGGTAAGTACTTTGTTTCAGGTTGTTGCACACCACCATTGCTTTACTGCTGAATGACAAGTAATACAGGTGGAAAGTTCAGAAGCAATACATATTCATGTGTAGGTTTTGAAAGACTTTTCCACAGTATAAAATAAACTAACATATGCCACTGGTCAGACATAGATAACAAAAGCTTTTCAAGTTGAAGTGTGTATGGATTATAGGATTACAGCTTTTCAAGTTGAAGTGTGTATGGATTATAGGATTACAAAGTTCAGGGATTGTATACTCTTCAAAAAAAGTTACAGCAAATTTCAAAAATAGGCAAAATGAATAGAATTTTCCAGTTAACTATATGTTACAACCCTTCAACAAAAAAAAAAAAAACAAAAAAAAAACAAGTTATTTCAAGAGGGCTGTTAATACAGGGGTCTTAGAATCAAGAGTTGACTATGTGTGTATGTATGTATGTATAAATAAATAAAGTTTTAGTGTATAATATACATGTAATTCCTTCTTGATAGGTAGGATGTGCCTCCTTTTTTTTTATGGACTTGTTAATATTTGTGTAAAAAGAATTTTGGAAGTAAATAATTGTAAAACTTCCCCCCTCCCCAAACAAAACAGGAAGGGGTGGCCATGGAACTTGCTGAACTACATCTGCCATGGCTTGTGCTCTGCACAACTGAAGATCACCCACTTACCCTCATCTAAAGGATAAGAGGATTGTCAAAAAGTTTGTGAAAGCGAGTACACTGCACTTTACTTGAATTGGGCCCCCATTATTAACAGTGTATTCACTTGAGCATATAGGGCCTAATTTTTACACAGGTTTACTAGCACGGCACTGTCATAGTGGCATCGCAGAGCCACTGACAATTTGAGAGCCCCATGTCACAAAAGTTTGAGGTGCCAACTGTAAAAATCAAGCACGTGTAACTGCAAGCATCAAAGAGTTGTCAACAAGTGAAATATTTATTTGTCTGTGACAAATGTAGTTGCTACACTTGTAAGCAAAATGTTTTGCCAACATAACCTCAGATGACAAACTACTACATTTACAAGCTGGGATTGTTAATTTTAACTGTGTTGTCCAAAATGCCCTGTTAGTTTTTAAGACAAGTTGACCAAGAAAGATTAAAGAGGCTGCTGGGAGAAATCCATTTAATGTGTCAGCTTAGTACTTGTGGAATAGGTGTAGTCACAATGTTTTCTTGCAGTGTGTATGTTAAGTGCTGTGCTGCTTGTTAATGCATTGCAGTAAATTCTCGAGAATTAGTTTTTTTTGTTAAATTAACAAAAAAAAAAAAAAAGACTGCGGACTTGGATTTCAGACTTGAGAAGTAATGTATGTAACCTCAAAATGCATGTTTGTTAAAACCAAGAGCTTAGGGATATCATTAAAAACAACTTATTCAAGTAAATTTATGATTAAATATTCACTTCAAATTAAAATCTACAGTTCTTAACATTGAACAAAATTTGACTGTTTATTTAATGGGATCAGCCAAGCCAAGCTCAACCTACGTGTTAAAATGTGATGAGTTTTGCCAACCATTACTTGCCAGGTCGTTTTCAAACCCTTACAATACTAACCACACTACAAGTAATAATTCCGAAAATAATCACACTGTTAAAATACAACGCCTATTAACCAAATTCTGTTTACAGTAACAAGATCATAGATTGTTCAATACATTGTCAGAGATTGTGTGATTCTCAGGCATCTGCAAAAAATATCAACCAATATTCAATATCTGGACAAAAATCATAGTGAAGTAAATTTGTCACAAGAGAATAATGGAATCAGTTTTTTTTTTAATTTACAACAGCAGAGTGATAACTAATACAAAGTGATCACAAAAATTTGTGTTTAAATATCTATGGCATTGTGTGCAGGACTGTGGCCTAAAAGCGAAGCTTGCATGGCGCAATAAAATTTTCCATACAGATTCGGGCAGAAGCCTCCACGAGGTCTGTTACCTAAGCTTGCATGCAAGGAGTAATGGAAGGTTTGTTGGAATATCCTATCTAAAAATACTTGTGGCTGCACTCGTAAAGATGCATTTTTTTTAATGATTTTACTTCTGCAGCTATGGTACAGGAACAATCTTCACTCAAGACTTAAGCTGTGTGCATAAACACGTAATGCTGAATCGTTTTGTTCTTACAACTGGAACTTGTGTGTTAAATAAACACAAATATTTACCATAATTTGCACACAATGCTGTTTCAGAATTAGTAAATATTTTCAGGTATTTTTATTTACTATTTATTTGTATTTAATGGTTTGACGCTCTCTCTGATTGGTTAAAATTTTAACATTGTAGGAAACCTTCCATCGAAAATTGTACACGCCCAAATACGAAAACGTCCATGAAATTCGTCAGCAGGTGGCCCAAATCCTCCATAGAACCATCCATACAAATGGCCATGCAAGCTTGCATGGAATCGTCCATCATGCCATACACGCTTAAGAGTATCACAAGGAAGAACTTGATTGTGGTGCGATACATTTAGAATTTATGCAATATTTATACAAGTCTATGGTTGATGTGCTCTTAAAATCACATAAAAATGAACTCGACACACGTTTATGAAGTAGTTATGTGTTACCTTCTAGCTATCACTAATTAGGTTTCATCCGAAAGATATGTTTTCATAAGCTGACCTCATATAATGTATTCACGGTAACTTCAAGATTTTCTGAAGCCCTGCTAAAGATCTAATTTCAGGGAGCCGATTATGTATCCTTCCGCTGTATGTAAACAAAACATTGCCATGTGACACCTGTCGAACGTTTTGTAAACAAAAACAGAGCCATGTGGGAACTGTCAAATATTTTGCTAACAGTGTCCATGTGGGAACTACCAAAATTGATTTTTGAAGAGAAACAATGCCATGTAATCTTAACTGTCATATACTTTAATAAAATTCCCCAAATGTCTAAAAAATTCTAATCAATTTAGCAAAATATTGTAATACATACAAAAGGTAGATTGAAGTATATATCGGAACTGTTAATTATATAATTTAATTAAAGTTTACTTAATGTATTAAGATTTATTTACATGTTTGGTGTAAGGAAAAAGTTAAATTTNCCTAACGTTTCATTTACTAAGAATTCACGGCCCGCGGCTCGATTTCTAAAATCTTCAGCGAACAAAATCACTTTCATTTTTAAACCTGCGGTGTAGGTACATCGCTTTTCCATCAAGAAACTGTCGCACTTCTTCACTGCAACAACATTAAAACAACACTACCTGCGGCGCAAAGACGATATAATAGAAAGACGTGTAAGCAAACGCTACTGTGCTGCTATCTCTTACGCTCCACAAAAAGCTTTTGAAAATAATCGATTCCTTTTCATTCTTTAAAATATTTTTTTCTGTTAACGATTGCGAAGGGAATTACGCAACGGAAATATTCAAATGCCTTTCTATATTTGGCAAGTTTATTTAAAACTTACAAAGATAAACTGCGGAAATAACAACGCTAATACTAAAATTACATCTTAACCTAGCATTATCTTATAAGTATAGAAAGGATGTGTTACGTTAGTTTTATAACCACAATTCAGCGTCTCCAATATCCAATATGGCGTGGTTATACTTCTGAAAAAAACGTGCCCAAACGGACAAGATGGAGTGTATGAGTCCGCTGGACAGACACTGAAATTTATTTAATTTCAATTAATAACAGTGAAATCTTTACCCATGAGTGCTACGTAAAATTGTAAATATATAGTTTAGCAATATTAACTTTACAATTACGGCATTAAATTTATACATATTAATATTTAACCTACGAACTATTTCTTTTCAGCTATAACCAACATGTCCCTTCAAAATCCGTTGTTAATTCTTACGGACTTTTAACAAATTATTAAAATTTATTGAAAAAATATACTTAAAACTTAAAACAACCAATTTATATAGTGCTTCAGTGATAAAAGCAAGACAAAACCTTTTTCCATACACTATTTTTTTATAACCAATTGAACATGTAACTCCTAGGGTGATTTTTCAAAGGTTCTTTTCAAAAGTATCGAAGATACCGTGAATGGATTATACAATAAATTTACACTGTGAGCTGAAACTTGAGTTTCGTACTAGGTTTTAGTGAAGTGTTGGAAAATTTACCTGTGCATCCACCGCTGAACACGTGACATTCTAAAATTACTATTTTGATGAACTTTTTCTATCAAGAGCTGTTTTTTTTTTTTTTTTTTCCCCTGTGCGTTTGTCACAAGGGATGGAGGAGGTGAGAAAGAGAAGGGCAGAAACCAAACACAAGGAGTGCTATGGTGGCAGGAGCGATGCTGGCCGAGTAGTTCAAGGTTACACCAGTCAGAGGGGAGAATGCCCCAATTGACACTTTAATGTTTACATGACCCATTTTGTGTACAAAATCCAAGACATTTTTATAATTGCATTTTGTGTTTTTTCTGGTTTGAAGCTGAAAAATTACAAATTACTTAACCACCGCCATAATAGTTTTGCATGTTTGAAAGGTTTAAATGCACATATAGGCCATGTTATTGGAATAAACAAATGTTTATTGTACTCACAATAATAATTTCACAAAGCAAGTTGCTGAAATAGTCTTGAAATAGGTATTTTCTCGTTCGAGAAGGTTTTGTTAGGTAAATTCAAAATTCCGTATAATATGTAATTTTTAAGTAAAGTTTCCCCAAAGGGTATGTAAAATTCAAATGATTTATATATGCTGCAGTAATTAGATTCTTGTGTAATAAAAGCGAGCATTGCAAACCACCAGCCGCTCTACGTACGGGCTTCAGGCGGCAAAGCATTCTGCAGCACGCTGCCGCCTTGCCTACAGACGTGCCAGTAGCGGGCGGTACGGAAAAGCAACTGAGCCGCAATTCCCCCAAGACTGCAGATAAAAGAACTCGCGCTGTCTGTGTCTGCTTTGTTATGCCTCATTTATGCCTCTTTTTTTTTACAGCATGACTTTTACTTACATTTTTAGAAGAATATAAAGAAAGAGGGCTACAGAACTTCCTGTCAAGCAAATAATTGTCTTGTACCACTTCAGTTTTCTTTTTTATTTTACATTAAAAATAACGGGAGTGCAAGGAACATAAAGTGCAACACGCAGCAGCCAGCGGAGTGTGTCTGAAGCGGGATTAGAGAAAGGCAGAACAGGATACTGTATATAGTCTACTCCTCTATTTACTTTTTTTTTTTTTAATGGGACTCAAAAAATTTCCATACATGCGGGATTTTAGTAGATGAGGGTTCTGACACGTACATCAACAAAACACAACTTCCGATATTATTAGGCTTAATTTTGAGTATGACAGCTGTACATTATCTGTGAATAAGTTTAGCTAATAAACACAATGAAATGGGAATTTTTAAAAAAGTATTACTGTAACATCTCAAAATACTGTATGTAATTGATTGTAATCAGACACCAAATGCAGGCTGACCTAAACCTTTGAAACCTTGACACCAAATGAGAGACAAATTTTGAATGTCCCACACACTCAATCAGCTGAGAGCATGCCGAGAGCTAATCGATTGGGCTGTGTGTTGTGTTCACGGTGGCGCTGCAGGCGGAGAAGAGGGAAAGGATTACCCCTCCATGCTGCTACATGTTGCTGACACTGTGTGCGTGTGGCAAATGTCAGTCTCAAAGTAATTAATTATGTTTCACAGCAAATAAACTTAAAATTTTGAGACAAATGAATAAATATGGGGAATATAATTTATTTCTTCGTGGTCTTTAACAATTAATCATTCAAAATCACATCCTCTAAAGGTGTCGAATCGGCCTTTACATTTTATCAGTTTATTCAAAAAATGTGTGCATACTGAAAATGAACTATACGCTTGGTATATTACAGGCTGCTCAATGTTCAAATTCCTGCAGTCTAGGTGACGCGCCATGGCTTCCCGGCCGTCACGCGTCAACTTGAATGTTTCTACATTAATTGTTTGTAACCAAAAATAGTAGCACACATTTTCTTGACAAGGAAGACTTGACACATATATATATATATATATATATATATATATATATATATATACACACACACACACACATATATATTTATACATATATGGTGGGTGGTCAATCTGTTCCCATCCAAAAGATCTGATCAGATTTTGGGTGTGAATGGCAAAATGGGGTCTGGCATTGTCATGCATCAACAAAACTCCAGACGTCGAAGGCCACGTCGAAGTTTAGCTGGGTAGCACAGTAAGCGGCTGCATAAACTCCACTAACAAGACTATGTCTATCCCAAAACACGGTTGCCATAACCTTGCGTTTTTGAGATTTTCGGCTTGACCTTGACTGGTGATGTCGAGTGACGCCATTCCATTGACTGACGTTTAGACACTGGGGTCACGTGAGAAACCCACGTCTCCTCCCCTGTGACAATCTTCTCTAAAAATTGATCACCTTCCTTATATTAGTCCAAAAAATCAAGAGCACGAGCCATTCTTTTCATTTGGTGTTCCTCAGTAAGCAGCCTGGGAACCAAACATGTGCACAACTTGTGAAATTGCAAATTTTTCAGAGAAAATTTTGCGCAAAGTTGTTCTACCCATATTCGGAAATTCCAATGCTAAAGTTGAAATTGTTAATTGCCGGTCTTCACAAATCTTTTCGTCCATGGCTTTGACCAAATTTTCTGTGATTACTGATGGTTGGCCTGATCGCGGTTCATCATGGACATTTTCCCTGTCCGTCCTCTAAAGCTTTCACCCATCGCATTGGGGCCATACACTTGACTGATCTGTCAAACTTCCGCTGCTGAAACGTTCGTTGCTGTCAAAAACAGAATTACTGACCATATTTCACAGTCAGCGGGCTGATCAATTGTTTTAAACATTTTGAATTGACACTGTAAACAGCAAACTGCAACAATACCAATGCAAATGGCGTCGTTTGACGAGCAAGGCATGCCGGGAGTCTGTGCGCATGCGCGTTACAATGTTTGCACGACATTCAATTAGCTACGGCGATTCTGACCTTACTTTCCAAATAACCCTCGTACTTGATCTGCAAAACCATTGGGATGATGGCCGATGCAGTGACCAGCAAATGTAGTCTGCGAGCATCGGGAGAGTAGAGCGAAACTGATCAGCTGGACTTGATGCATGAGTGACAGGCATTTGGAATGATGTTAATGTATGGCAATTTGACATTTTGATCATGTATGGGAAACTAAGTGATATTCATAAATAAGACATCTGTTTGATAATATTTAGTTAATTTATATTAATAATTTGTAGAGACCTGAAAAAGTAGGTGTTATTTTTGTCAAAAATGACACCTATTTTCTTGCTACAAAAATGCAGGCTTCTGCATGAAAATTGCTTAATTTTTTAATGTCCTCAAATATCACTTTATTTGTAAAATCTGAAGTTGGCAGTGAGTGTTGTGTAGTATTAACAATGCAACACACACAGTTTACTTAGATACATAATAGAATAAATTTGTATTAAGACGTGAAAAATAGTTACAATTTGTGGAAAGAGGGGGTGGGGGGATCTTATCTTTCACAAACTGAACTGTTAAACCATGTAATTTCATGGATTATTTTTTGCAGATAATAACTATGCACTAAATAAAATGTAAATGTTTTTCAACCTGCCATCATTTCTAATTTAAGCTTGATGTAGATCACATATAAATACTGAACATGTACTCTTAATGGTACAAAACATTGAAGCTGTTAAGAATGTGTGACCAGCAGTATTATTGGGTAATCGTGAATATTAAGTCAAAAGATTAATTTGTAATCTACTCCAATTCTAGGTCTTGCACAACTGCTTCAACAAGCCAGAAAAACTAATTTTGAAACGCACACAAATTTCATGAATACCATTATTCAGTAGTTATGACAGCAAAAAATATAAATAGAAGTCTTGCAAAATTTGCATTGTCTTGGCCGGTTGTTAAGACGAATCTCCAAACATGGCCATGATTACCACCTGTGATGTTCACATATAATAAAAAGACAACAGTTCAAAACAACTTTTTACTATATAAGATTCAGTAAACATACAATCAAAGGAAAAATAAAGATGGCATGTAC
Organism: Clitarchus hookeri; assembly: GCA_002778355.1. Classification (NCBI taxonomy): domain Eukaryota; kingdom Metazoa; phylum Arthropoda; class Insecta; order Phasmatodea; family Phasmatidae; genus Clitarchus; species Clitarchus hookeri. The sequence goes on from NQII01000258.1 coordinate 193,713, forward strand.
AAATATATAAGTCTGTAGCCTTCAATAAGGATGTTTTCTCCCATTAATTTATAACATATTTGCCCATTTTTGTAACTGGGGATAGGGAGGGACTACAAATATCAACAACACATTTATGTATGTACATGAAAAAAAAAAAAAAAAAATATTCACAAACAATAAACAAAAGATTGGGACACTATTCAAATATACAATTATACATGAGTAATATCAGTATAAAAAAGACAAACCTTTATACAAATTGTGGCTATGGACTTCCACTTTATACTTTTTTGTGAAAAGTTTCCACCTGGAGGTGAAAACATGTTTTCGTTTTAATGAGTGTACTGAAAAAATTATATGTTATAATTTGACACAAATTATGATCTACAAAGAGCCAACTACACATTGAAGCATATGCCCCACAATCAAAGATTATAACATCTCCTGTCTTTTCAAAACCACTACGAAAGCTGAAATCCTTTCATTAAACCACAAATCTGAGTGAGTGACACACTGGTGTCTGTGTTGGGGGAGGGGGGGGGTGCATTATGTTCAGAAAACTTTTACACATTTTTACAGACTATTTTACAAATAAACTAATCCATAACAGCAGTCAAGGAAAAAATTTACTCTCTAATGCTGCAGTAGTAAATTCTAGTTTAAAAAAACAACATACAGGCAGCATTTTAATTAACAAACTCCGATCATTTCTGCTTTGCATATCACTGATTACATTACAAAACTTCAGTCTTTTAGGCAACTGTTTCCTCTTTCTCCCTTTAAAAGTATATGTGACCAAAATTAGCAAATAATTAAAAATAACCTAAACCTTCAGCAAAAGTTAGGAACCATAGAGTTTAAACAAATATGACAAATTTGACTGTGGGGAAACCATTATGCTTAAACTCTATAAGCATTACGACAGGTGGCAGTTATCTGCTGTGGGTAACGTTCAGCTTCTTGAAAAAACTTCCTTTTGTTTACTGCTTCAACTTATAAGGTTTTCCCATAAATGAACACAGATGCAATGTTGTGACAGTCTGGACATTAACGTGAACACCTTTAAAGAAAATCTGACATTCTGCACCTGTACAACTGAACATCACACGCACAAACGCATACTGCTTTCGACTACAATGTCGGCTTGTGGAATCCACTGTATGTCCCCAATTTACACAGGCATTTGCTTCCTTCCATGAACAATGTAGTGAAGATGGTGCACACATTGGCAAGTAGGCACATTTGTTTCCATAAATATGAGCACTTCTTCCCTCCATAATAAATTATATTCACTTTTAAATGGTTTAAATGTTTGATGTTGCAGTACTTTATTTGAATGCATGGTGGGCAATTTGAAGTGATGCTACACAAAGTCAGCAACATGGTAATTAACATTTTTGCAATATAAAACAAAAATTCTATGATCTTCTAAAACAATTAATTCCCACCAACAAACAGCTTTGATTTAAGAAAACTATTACAAGTACATCAAAATTGGATTAATTTTATGCTGTTATGTCCATTTACATGTTTCAATTTGTGTAAATACTTACACTTATTTATTGGCTTGGTTTTCTGAGAATGACAGTAGACAACAGACTTTAACAAAAAGAATAACAATCCAATGAGTTATTCAAGAGGAGCATTAGGTTTTTTAAATGAGAATAAATATTTTTTGACATCACATAAATCAATATTTTTAGAAAAAATAGACTAACTACAGTTACTGCATTATTACCATAAAGAAATTACAAAATCATTTGAAATATTTTTGGTAATATTCAATATAGTAATTAAATATTTTTAGACAATAAAAAATAAGGCATTAATTTGGAAGTAAATTCCAAGTGAAAAAATTACCACAAACATTTATGTTGACTGTTTTCCCATGCCTGACTTTTACCTTACAGACATTACCAAAAATGCACTAGTGCGAAGTTGTACTTGAAATCTGCCACAGTAGGCAAGTCTGTACACAAACAAGTGTATGAATACTAGCAAGATTTTCACAGTACAACATGCATGAAGTATGAAGAAATTATTTTAGACAAAATGAAAGGTGAAATAACACACCTTTAAAAATTTCTCCAGCTATTTTATAAGAATCACAATACATGACCACTGTGGATCAAACGTGAACTATCATTGTATGTACAACTGTGACTTGTATTTACAAGAGTGGGCGAGCCTCGTCCTCCCTGAAGCGTGTGCACTCGCACTCAACACAGCAGACGGAGGGCACAGTAGTGGCCACACATCATTCGCCACCTATCACCTCTCCTTCCGCAGGTGGGGCCATCCCTGTAGCCTGCTCCTCATCCTCTCGCGTCATATCTTCGATGGGCTGCGAGGAGTCTTTGCTATCATCACGGGTATGGTCACCATCCAACTGCGACATCATGTGCTGCATTTGTGGAGAGGTGGCTGAAGACGTCTGCATACTCTTGCGTGTCTTCTCCCCCTTGCGCCACAGTGTGATCTCCTGCAAAACATAGACATTGACACTACAAAATATTCTTGGTACAAAAATATCCCATTAATTTTAATGGCTATAACTTGCTTAACTGAAGATTTCAAAAATTATGGAAACTAAACTATTCTTAATGCTTTCACTTATATAGAACATTACTTGTGGGTCCCTTCAGAAATGATACTCTTGAAAAGTATACTGGTAATACAGATAATACTTTCAATGACATTAACAGCACTTATGCAGCATAGAATTTATATTTTGCAAATAACACCAAACTGAGATATGGGAGGTGTGACCCAATACAGCACCTTAAAATCTTTTATTCCACAATTTTTCAATCTTAATATTAAGAACTCATCCATGGATCATGGTTTAGTTGAATTCAATATCCCCACCAATGGAAAAATTTTGTGGCATGACTTTTTAAATTACATAACAGGTTGGTAATACAGTTTAATACAGATTTCACATCAAACATTTACTAAATAAATTGGTTAAAACATCTGCGTATTTGTAAATTATTATGCACTGCTGTATAACAGTAGCTGGGCGCGTTCCCGCATAACCGTAGCAGATTGCGCTAACCACAGCGCTGCCCTATTGCCAAGTATGCCGTACATCTAAGCACAGGCAGCCAACTTTCAGTCTCTTTACACCATACACAATTGCTCTACATTCATGCATGTTATCACCACCTTAAAAACATGGTTTTATTACTCATAAATGTAAAGAAAGAAAGTTACAGTAGTGCGTATGTCCAAGCCAAAGAGCTGTGTCGGAAGCAAAGTTGATTTCAAATGTTATCTTTTTAAATAAAAAAATCTGCAGAACTACTGTTGTTATAAGGCTGCGTGGACATCAAATAGATGGAGAGTGGAATTAGGAAATACAAACATTTATTTTACGCCATTTGTTGTGTTGACTGAGATCTCATTTGCACGTATAATTTCAACAGCCTGTTGATAAAATCGTTATATCTCGAGTAACACCTGTAAACATTTCTCGACGTTTGAGTGGTGTGTTTGCTGTCCAGCCCACATCACAAACGTCATTAACATTAAAACATTTGCAACATCATGTATAATGTTTAACTGAAAATATGTATTAATAAATGTGAAGTAAATAAAAATATTCATACAAAAAAGTATTAGTACATCCTTGTTATATTGACTCCATTTAAAGCGACAGTCTTTCTACAAGGACTCATTTTTCAGGAACTGTAAAAAAATTTGGGTGAAAAAAGTAAAATTTGAGAGAAATATGCTGAAAAATATTTTTGTTGCTGTGCGTAGAGTTATTCTTGGTAAGCGATGTATGGGCCGGGCTGTACCTCTTTTTTTAAAAATAGATACCATCCCCTAGGCTGCCAGTAATAGACAATACCCATTAACTCCATCCACCCTCACCCTTACGGCGGCAGAATGTTTTCACGTGCGATGTGACTACAGTCATGGCCCTTTTCACTAACATCGCCTAAAATTTAAGGGTTACTTAAATCCATAGTGGCACTTAAGGATGCAAACCGTTTTACCAATTTTAAGTGACCAATAAACTGCCTTAGTTAGCCATTAATTTGGGAACTTTAAATCAGGCACTTAAAATCCTTAGGGCCACTTAGCCAAGAAGTAAACTAAAGGAAAATGGCTGCAACTGAAGAAATTGACAACAATGCTATTTCACATATTGTGTATACGTAACCCCAAAAAGTGAAACACAGTAGTTATTATGGTAATTTAATAATTAGTAAATAAAAATAAAGAAGTTTTACTGTATCACAGTTATTGAAGCTGGATGCAAAGTCCTTATTTGCTGAAATAACCTATGAATTCATGATGAAATAAAATCACCACAATACAATTTGAGCTAAAAATTTGTGAACGGCACACATTTGTTATTTGTGTGCATTTTCAGGTATTTACAAGAGGCAAAACAAATAAATAGGTAGAAAATTGAATATTTCTTGGCAGATATGCACACGCCACTAAAGTATATGAAATAAATGAAAACCTTACGCCTTCTTTACAATAGTCTCTATACAACTCGGCACACTTTCAGGGAGTTCTATTAAGGTATGTAATTTTTTATAGCGAAAATTAATCTCAAACATTAGGCCAATATGTATGACATGGAAAAATATCTGATCACTTCAACTGCATTTGAGACTGAGTATAATTTTATAATATAAGCATTATAGAATATTTCATTAAATGCTATGTTTGCTGTAAATGTTGATTTAATGTTTTGTTTTTATTATTTTTAATTTTCTTGTAATGTTTATATTTTTAATGCAATTTATTTTATTGTCCTAAGTAATTATTATTCGTATGTATTAATGTAATTCTTAATATTAATTGTAAACCACCCACTCATCTTCTAGGTATAGGTTTCAGTACTTTTAACCTTAAAACAATTTGCTTTTGATAATTTTTGAATTGTAATTAATTCTTCTTCAGTTTTAATATAATTGTGTTTTAATTTCTTGTGTTTTAAGTTTTTTTCATTTTTCCAGAAGTAAGTTCTGGTTTTAGTACTGTTGAGGTGTGAAGCTGCCGGAAGTAACGCTTCTGGTGGGACCTTTGGTTTGAGACAGACAAGAGATTTTTTCTCCTGGGTTTAAAACTTAATCCCTGGCACCAACCTAAAGTAGGTTAGATTTGATGGTCCCATAAGCGAGCATAAAAGGTCAGGATGCCGTGCCATGTTCAGACGAGGTCACAGGTGCACTTTAGCAAATTTATTAGAGGTTCCTGGCAACGCCGATTGAGACGCCACTATATGTGGTATGATGCCAATATGCAATCAGGTGATGCCAACCCTTTTTCAATGCCAGAGGGGCACATTAAACATCTGGAATGTTGTTTACTAAGACATGCAAGTAATTCTGGAACCTTAATACGATCCAGTGGTCCGGTTGTTTCTAAAGATAAGAGCTAGTGCAGGCGCAACTTTATTTGACTTAATTATCCCTTACTTTATCTGCATTTCTTCTAATTAGAAGAAAAGAGTTTTGAGAGAGAATAACATTTAGGTTTTGGAAGCAGTGAAATTAGCTTTGTTTGCCAGTTACGTGAGACAAAATTGATTACCTGCAGTGGTATTGTCGAAATTTTCTTAATTAAAAGACAGAAAAGAAGCAGCACTAGTAATTTTTTTTAATTTTTCAGATTTTTCTTCAGTTTAAGTACATACTGTTAGGATGGTGGTATTTCAAAGTAATTAGACTCCTAATCTGAATTTTAATTTTTGGTTATGAATTTTTAAGAGTCAGCACTAATATTTTTTTGTAAAAATGGTTTTGAAGTTTTAACAGAGATTTTTCTTTTAATAAATTCAAATGAAACCTATTATTTCTTTTACTCTACAGTAGTTAGGAAAAATGCACAAAATAGACTACACCATCAAGTGTTAATGTCTTAGGTGTTGTCACATTTAAAGTGTTAATGTTTTGTCTACATCACTGCTTCACCAAAGATTGACCAACAAATTGAAACTACAGTCACATTAATATCCACATTAATCTTTTTCTCTCTCAAAGATTTTATTTGAATATTTACACACTTTTACTATACAATGCATACCACACATGAGAAATATTTTGTACAGTTTTGCATAAATTCTCTTATACAGGTACGGTGATAATCACATTTAATCCACGAATTCTGGCACTGGGGGTCTCTGAATTGCACATGAATATCATTACCGATATTCTCACCAATCTATCACAGTTTCAGAGAGTTCAATTTTTATTGCCGCCGAAAGTCAGGAATCAACCTTGCTATCGTAAATGGGGAAATGTATTTTTCTCACAGTGTGTTCCTGCTTGAAATTATGCCGGTGAGATGTTGCATAGTTTATAAAAGAGACATTGTGAACATAATATCAATGTTTAGACAAGTCAAAGTCCATTTTCTTACGTCGAAGTGTGGATTTCAAAATCGCAATCTAAGTCACTAATGTCGCAGAAAAAGCCTAATGATACATGAATACCTTCATTAACTTTAAAATGCATAAAATATAAAACAGTTCTATTTGCATCTTATTAGAAAAATGTGGAATAGTCTTATAATGTAGACCCAGTGTTGTTTTCTACTGGCAATATGATTTTTAGTAAATTTTTTGGAAAACATCATTTAGAGTGGCTTTCCACGAAATACACATCAGGTTTAAGGATTATTTTATCAGTGTCTGAACAAGTTGCATTCAATTTCATTTAAAAATCTATTATAAACTTTATTTATTATTTATTTTATGATGCATTGTATCCACAAATGCTTGAACAAAGCTATGTAAACATGTTAAGTATTTTCACAGTTTTGAAGTGAAGAAGTCCAAGTGTTAAAATATATTTATTTTATTAACACAAAACGTATCAATTTCTCACAGTAAATGTAAACAAGAACAGTATCACCACTTAGTTAGGAGAGCAATATCACTACTGTTGTTAGGCATATGCTTGGCGTTACAGTCTGCTTTTTCGTTCAGTTTAGCTCGCTCAGCAGTCTTTACTGCATAACTGGGGTACTGTTTTACTCAAAATGCATCACCCTATCAAATTAATTTATGTTATATCAATGAAAACAATACAAATTGTCTAATATTCTCGCGGGATACGTAAACATGAGCTGCAACGCCACTGCTTTGTTAGGCAAATGCACTTCATTATGTCTGCTTTTTCGTTTATTTTGGCTCACTCAGTTGTCTTTTCTGCGCAACTGGTGTCCCATTTTGCTCAGAATACATCACAGTATTAAATTAATTCATATTTAATAAATGAAAACAATATAATATGTTTAATTTTCTCCCCAGAAATGTAAACATGGGCCATATCGCCACTGTTCTATCAGGTGTATGTGCAGCTTCGCTGTCTGCTTTTTCGTTAATTTTAACTTACTCAGAAGTCTTTTCTTCGTAACTAGGGTTTCCTTTAACCCAGAATACAATATGCTAATATATAAATTTACATTTCATCAATAAAAATGCATAACTTTTCCATTAGAGACGTGTGAACATTACTTCATGTAGCCAGTTAGCAAAATATACTGTCTGGATGCAATTTTCATGTTTGGCGGGAGGGGGGCACATGGGTTGAAACCCAGCAGTTTCTGTTTTGACTCGTACATGCATGCCGGCTAAGAAACACAATTTCATTANGGGCACATGGGTTGAAACCCAGCAGTTTCTGTTTTGACTCGTACATGCATGCCGGCTAAGAAACACAATTTCATTATACAACAAGGTTTTAAATATCATTTTTGTAATATTTTTTTCAGTAATGGCCCATCTTCTTGTAATACATTCTTTAAATCAACCATTTTCCAAGTAAATACTTGCTCACTGCTGAAATATATTTGTCATATATTGTGACAAATCCAGCATCAGAAGGCACAAGTGTTTGCAACGCAACTGTCAAACACCATTCAATATAAATGGTGAATTTGGTTTAACATCTTTAATAAGATGGTAATTGCAGTTCTTAAAGCAGTCACAGTTTGGACATTACAATATACGTGAAGCCTGGAAATATTATGAATTTAGGAAAATTATCCAACAGAACATTTGAAATCATAATAAAGTATTTCAAGATTTTAAGGGGGTATACTTGTTATAGAGGTGAGATTGTTTTGCTTAAAGTTTGCACATGAGCACCTGTATGACACTATAGCCCATTATTATTTGTCCTAAAAATGATTCCTGCACAAAAAATACACGGTTTTAATAAATAAATTACATTTTTGCCTTGTAATACCTCACGGGAGGAAGAAGCCGAAAGAGACAATGGCAAACCGGCCTGAGAAAGGCTCAAAGATTACAGGCCAAATAGAAATCATTTGCACACAGAATTGATGCACATAGAAATGTTACAAAAAGAAATATATACAGAGTTCGCAGAAATTATAAAACTCTGGGTATTTGTACATATGTGTATTTTATGTATGCAAAACGAGTCATTTTATGGCGGAAGGGTGCGGCTTAGAAAGCGTGCAGAAGCAAGCTGGCCAACAGACCACAACACAGTCAGCTAGACACTACAAAAATTATTATTTATGATTTTTAAAAGTCAATTTTTAGCCACATACTACATTAAAACAACTTTGGTTTGAAAAATAATGCATATAATTAACGCAGAAATATTTGAAAAATATGATGCATGCAGGTGGTGATGTTAGCACTAGCAAGTGTGTACGGAGAGGTGAGAACAGAATTATTCCATGACAACTATACAAATGCATATTGCCTCACAATTTTCAATTTTTCTAAAACTTTAGTAGTGCTTTCTGTCACTCTTCCTGAGCAAAANCAAATGCATATTGCCTCACAATTTTCAATTTTTCTAAAACTTTAGTAGTGCTTTCTGTCACTCTTCCTGAGCAAACCCCCAAATTTTCAGAATTTTAAAAAGAAATTCTTCAGAGATATAAGAAATCATTTATTGCAAGGACAGTGTAAAATCACAGTTTCAATGCATTTTTCAATTGGCTGTAACTTTTTTCTACAAGAGCTATACAGCTCNAAGGACAGTGTAAAATCACAGTTTCAATGCATTTTTCAATTGGCTGTAACTTTTTTCTACAAGAGCTATACAGCTCTACATGGTGTCTAGAAAGTTCATTGCATGTAGTTTTTTATGATACATTTAAATCCTGGGCTTGTTAAAGTCTTTGCAATGCTATAGATGTCTAAATCTGACCAAACTAACCTAATTGTTTCACACATTTAGGCATTCACTATTAAATGAAGGACTGTTAGTAACTTAATTCTTTTTCCTTGGGTACTCCCCCATGGGTAGCTTTTGTGGCAGAAATATCAGCTTATTCTCAATCATGCAATGTAAAAAAAATTTCTTAAAATGAGAAATTTTTAAAATATTTGTTTTTCAGGGCTAATAAATTTAATGTGGGATTAACTTTGAAAATCTAAAAATTACTTCATTATGAAGCTCCTTGTATAACCTTTCAAGAAAAAAATATTTTGTTAGTTACTTATGGGACTCAGAATATGGTGAAAGACGAATTAACATGCAATGTTTATTATTAATTGTAAATTAGTAGTAATGTATTAAATCTTGGATTTTATATTACATTACACTGGATAATTTTTTAAGTTTGACGCTACACCACTCGTTAGGGCGCCAATTTAACTGACGCGGGCGTATCTAGGCTCCACGTTGGGGAAGCCAATTTAACTTGACGCTATTCCCCACCTGTGGAATAAAGGTGGTTTATAGGGTCGTAGTAAATTCCTCCAAGCACAGACTATGATGTGCCTAGAAGGTGGAGGGTATTTCAATAAGGTAGTCTTTGGCTGTTTCATTTTGAAGGACGAATATATTGTCTCGAGTTTGAACAAAAACAACATACAGAAACACTTCCGAGGTGTGGTACTCTAATTTGGCTACTCGTATTAACTGGGGCGACTTCGTGATGGAGGGGGGGCTTCTCTGGGCGGCGACTTGATACATACTTAACTACTCTGCTGTTGGCGCTGGTATGTGTCTGCGATGGGTGAGCTCCGGCGATGTGGGCGGCCTTGGCAAAGGCCCGCATTTGCTGCCGTCTCACTGGACTGCTGTTCTACTGACGTAGCCGAGGGTCCGATTTGCCCCCGGCCAAAAATGGCGCAGCTGACCTCTCTCTGCGCGGCGATCTTCAACTGGCTGCTCGATGGTCTCCTGATCTAACCTCTCTGCACGGTACTAATGAACTGACTGACCTCTCTGCG
>NQII01000258.1:213487-279490 GCA_002778355.1 Clitarchus hookeri
GCCTCCATATCCGACCACCTTTCCCCGACGTTTAGGAACTAAAACTCCGACCTGTAGGCCTCCGACGGGTAAGGGAAAGGGGAAGGGAGCGGGACCCCAGAAGCGCAGTGTATCATTCCTTTATATGAGTGACGTAACGAAGAATATAAATAACTTAACTAACCAAATCCTAAGCTGAAGTGTCCTTTTGCCGCCTCATTTCACCCCTGAGTGTGTATCAGTCATTACACAATAAGGTTGATCTAGCGTTCCATCACCCTGTAGAACACCTACAGAGTGGAGAGCAGACTGGGATACGTCAAGCTGTTGAAGCAGCTACAATGTGGAGCATACAATTGTATGAAAATAAGAAGGGTGAAGTTCAACTGTCACTGAATAACTTTTTCTGCAAATCTGATAACTTATCTACACCAGGTCCCAGTGATTGTTAAACAGGCTACGTACTATTCCAAAGAGAGCTGAATTTGTATGTATGTACCCACTGCAATTAGTCAAATGTTTGTGTGTGTAAAATGTGTCTTTTAAATTGCTTTAACTGTTGGCTGTATATTTAAAGACTTTTTAATAACTGTTATGCATAATCTTGTTTCTTTATGTGTAAATATATTGTTTTGAATTTTTTTTTGTTTAATTTTACTGAAAGGTTGCAACTGCATATTGATTTTGATATTAATTGAAATGTCACAATTTTAACTACTTACATTGTATAACGTTGTTTGTTGAAAAGCCCTAAATGCAATTTGCCCTTGAGTATTTATCAGTGTACTGGTAACTGTTAAAACATTTTAGAAAAACAATTTAATTTATTTTAAATAAGAATATTTGTGATGTAAAAGGAAATTACTATTACAGTCATTGTAAAGTAATTAATGGTTCATGACTTGATATTTTTAAAAGTATTCTTGGCAAGAAAATGTAAATATGGTTTAACTTTTAGGAAAAACAAGANGTTCATGACTTGATATTTTTAAAAGTATTCTTGGCAAGAAAATGTAAATATGGTTTAACTTTTAGGAAAAACAAGAAATTTTTATTGTTGTGCACATCAAAATTGCACATATTAGCTTGCAACTAAGAAAATCGAGAATCTAATAATAGAAAAATAGAGTATGTAAAGAGTAGAATCGAGAATTGAGAAAAAAAACTGGACTAGTCCCATTTCTAACATATAGTATTACAAAGACTAACAATCTCAGGATTTACATGCACCACAAAAAACTACATGCTATGAACTTTCTAGACATCACGTAGAGATGTATAGCTCTTATAAAAAAGTTATAGCCAATTGATCAATGTTTCAAAACAAGATTTTACACTGTCTTTGCAACAAATAATTGCCTCTCATCNAAAAGTTATAGCCAATTGATCAATGTTTCAAAACAAGATTTTACACTGTCTTTGCAACAAATAATTGCCTCTCATCTCGAGAAAATTTTTTAAAATATAAAAATGTGGGATTTTGCTTAGGAAGTGACAAAGAGACACTACCCAAGTTTAAANTCGAGAAAATTTTTTAAAATATAAAAATGTGGGATTTTGCTTAGGAAGTGACAAAGAGACACTACCCAAGTTTAAAAAAAATTGAAAATGGTGAGGCAAGAAAAAATTAAATTTTGTTGACAAGTTACATTTTATTCGAAACACCTACACATCACTACTTTAGCACAAAATTTAGTCTATTACGCTAATAACATCCATTTGGTGACCATGTAAACTAAAATACATTTATCATTTGTTTAAGAACTCTTTCCTGCCTGTGCATTACTCCATGGTCTGGTGTGTGGGGCCACGGCTGTCAGAATAGCCAACTTAATCTTTGACACATTAACAGACTATCCATTCTAATTACAAAACACAAAGTTATCAATATAACTAATCAACCGACTTTCCTTTACAATGATGCAAATAATTTTGATGAGGTTATCAATAGGTTAGATGGTAGGTGTGTCTTGACATCTTTGTTGATAATATCATTAGAAATGCAACCAGATACACATGCAATACTAGTGCGACAATTGCAAATACACACGTCTCTTACCTGGGACTCAAAACCTCTTACAGTAAGCTGGAATGCAACCAACTACATCATGTAGGTAGGATTCGGAACATCAATTTCAATAGTAATCTGTTTAAAGTTTTGGTGGACTAGGATTATCAACTTCACATATTTACCGGGATCATTTTGAAAACAAGTGTGCGAGTCATTTAAATCAAAGTTTTCATGGCCTACCGTAGCACTACTTGTGCACAGAATTATCTGGAAATAGCTTGACTGGTTCCTGAGAATTGGCATAAAAGCTTTAGTTTCTCATTTGGCACTATCTTACAAAACATCCTAAAACTGGCTCTGTACATATCTGATGCTTACTGAAATATGTCAAATTATTTAATAGCTATGGTAAACTTATTTAAATCATTTATATTGTAGCCAAACTGTAAATAAAGCCAGACATACTTTGAACATGACCTACTGTAGCACTACTTGTGTGGAAACTTCAGTGGGAATCAATTGATTGTTCTGGACATATGACAAAAAAGCTCCATTTTCTCATGTGGTGGTATATCCATTACTGGAGAACAAAATGGAGATTTATTGGCACATTCCAGGTTTGTTATAGTAACTGTTACATATTAAGTTGGTTGAAATTGTTTGCGACATGCGGCATACTGACAACATTTTTACATTGCTGAAATTTTAAAAATATGTGACTACCTCCTTAAGTCATATAAATTTAGATGGACTACAAAAACATAACTTTTAGTCTGAATTTGGCGGGTATCAGTTAATGGTTTCATGAGATCGGAAACAAAAACTCAATTTTTCATGTGGCGCTATCTTCCAAAATGGTGAACAAACGAGTTTATGTATTCGCTCATTTCATGTTTACATATATACTGTCAGCATAAAAAGTAAGGTTGAAAATGGTTACATTGTTTCTTAGATAAAGCATGCCTTGCTAAAATGTTTATATGGGTGCTATTTTGGAAATAAGCACCTGGCTCTCTTAAAACATACCCTATCTATTTATATGGCCTACCACAATATTACTCGTTTGCCAAATTTGGAAGGATTTGGTTGATTGTTTCCAGAGATATGACAAAACTTTCCTTATTCATGTGGCACTATCTTACAAAACAGTGTACAAAAGAAGCTGTGTATCAAACCATTTTATGCTTGTAAAAGATAATTTCAGTATAGCAAGTTTGGTCAAAACTGGACAAACATTATGGGAGATAACAAAAATAAACCTAAAATATTTATATATCCGCCATTTTAAAAAGAAGTGCCTTATCCATTTAAATAGAATTTATGAACATAGCTTAAAATAGTCTTACTTATATGCCAAATTTGGCAGGAATCTATTGAGTAGTTACAGAGATAGAAAATTCCNCATAGCTTAAAATAGTCTTACTTATATGCCAAATTTGGCAGGAATCTATTGAGTAGTTACAGAGATAGAAAATTCCTTATTTCTCATGTTTCACTACTTACAAAATGGCCAGTTAATACCATTATCGCTATTCAATGTGTACATAGTGCACTGTCAACATACCACATTTGGTGTAAATTGGTTTTATGGTTCCCAAAATAAAAAAATAAAGCTCAATTTTTTCAATTTGCACAGTCTTCCAAAATGGCAGACCAATAACTTTATCTGTTTTTAAATTCAATACGTAATAATGCACTGCCAATGTAACAAATTTGGTTTAAATCTGTGAAATGGGTCAAGATATAATTACAAAGTTTTTCTTTAAATTTGCGCTATCTTCCAAAATGGCAGATAAAATCACTTTTTAAATGCAATGGTTATACAATGCACTGTCAATGGTTCAAACCTGGTTTCAATCTGATAATTGGTTCTCGAGATATAACATAGTGACCTAAATGTTAAAAACTGCCACCATTTTTTTTAAATAAGTACTTTGTGTGATCAAAAATACAAAAAGTCTGATATTGTTTACCAAATACTATATGTGGACCTAGTTTGGTTGAATTGAGTTGTCGAGTTTAAAAGTTATTAGGAGGGGTGGACATACATTCAACACAACTGGGTGATTGCATAAGCCTACCTTTCCTTCAGAAAGTAGGCTAAAAAAAGTGTAATGTTGAATAATTGTAACGTGGCAGCCTCACAGTTAGGCGCCATATTGTAATGCAGCACGTCAATGTATTGACGGCTGGAAATTACCACTCGGCTAGCTCAGTGGCAGCAACATTAAAAAAAAGTGCCGATTAAATATTAAATAATATAGTCAAGTTCCAGTTCATTATTCTTTACTTTAATTTATTATCCAAGATGCAACAGTTCACATACAGAGCTCAGGTATGCCGAGTACGAACAGGTTTCACTGTTTCACAGACAAGTAGAGCAGTGCCACAGTCGTCATTTGATTGTTCTTTACGTCTCTAAAAGTTGCCTTGCCAGAATATTAATAATTAGATTCCTCCCACACTGGCGTAGAAATGAAACAAGCAGGCTGAAGTTGCCGGTGTGGGGGCTATGCGCCACGCCCGACGCGGCGAGTCGCTGCTGAGAGTCTACTGCTGGTTATTGGCTGCTCTGAATGGCGACAGGCACATGAGTATTTGTCGCGTGCCNAGAGTCTACTGCTGGTTATTGGCTGCTCTGAATGGCGACAGGCACATGAGTATTTGTCGCGTGCGTATCACCCCGTCTCCACAGTTAAGGGCCTGGCGTGGGACGCCACGCACGCTCTTCCCACGCTATCCGAAACTGCGCCATCAGTTAAAAATAATCGAACTACTGTCGACGCAGTCGGAAAGTTTCTAATCTAATGTTGACACTTACTGAAAACTAAGATTTTTGAAACAGCAAACGTATGTCCGATAACGATAAACAAACTACCACGGCTTTAATTTTGAATCCCATTAAACNCATAGCTTAAAATAGTCTTACTTATATGCCAAATTTGGCAGGAATCTATTGAGTAGTTACAGAGATAGAAAATTCTTTATTTCTCATGTTTCACTACTTACAAAATGGCCAGTTAATACCATTATCGCTATTCAGTGCGTACATAGTGCACTGTCAACATACCACATTTGGTGTAAATTGGTTTTATGGTTCCCAAAATAAAAAAATAAAGCTCAATTTTTTCAATTTGCACAGTCTTCCAAAATGGCAGACCAATAACTTTATCTGTTTTTAAATTCAATACGTAATAATGCACTGCCAATGTAACAAATTTGGTTTAAATCTGTGAAATGGGTCAAGATATAATTACAAAGTTTTTCTTTAAATTTGCGCTATCTTCCAAAATGGCAGATAAAATCACTTTTTAAATGCAATGGTTATACAATGCACTGTCAATGGTTCAAACCTGGTTTCAATCGGATAATTGGTTCTCGAGATATAACATAGTGACCTAAATGTTAAAAACTGCCACCATTTTTTTTAAATAAGTACTTTGTGTGATCAAAAATACAAAAAGTCTGATATTGTTTACCAAATACTATATGTGGACCTAGTTCAGTTGAATTGAGTTGTCGAGTTTAAAAGTTATTAGGAGGGGTGGACATACATTCAACACAACCGGGTGATTGCATAAGCCTATCTTTCCTTCAGAAAGTAGGCTAAAAAAAGTGTAATGTTGAATAATTGTAACGTGGCAGCCTCACAGTTAGGCGCCATATTGTAATGCCGCACGTCAATGTATTGACGGCTGGAAATTACCACTCGGCTAGCTCAGTGGCAGCAACATTAAAAAAAAGTGCAGATTAAATATTAAATAATGTAGTCAAGTTCCAGTTCATTATTCTTTACTTTAATTTATTATCCAAGATGCAACAGTTCACATACAGAGCTCAGGTATGCCGAGTACAAACAGGTTTCACTGGTTCACAGACAAGTAGAGCAGTGCCACAGTCGTCATTTGATTGTTCTTTACGTCTCTAAAAGTTGCCTTGCCAGAATATTAATAATTAGATTCCTCCCACACTGGCGTAGAAATGAAACAAGCAGGCTGAAGTTGCCGGTGTGGGGGCTATGCGCCACGCCCGACGCGGCGAGTCGCTGCTGAGAGTCTACTGCTGGTTATTGGCTGCTCTGAATGGCGACAGGCACATGAGTATTTGTCGCGTGCCTATCACCCCCTCTCCACAGTTAAGGGCCTGGCGTGGGACGCCACGCACGCTCTTCCCACGCTATCCGAAACTGCGCCATCAGTTAAAAATAATCGAACTACTGTCGACGCAGTCGGAAAGTTTCTAATCTAATGTTGACACTTACTGAAAACTATGATTTTTGAAACAGCAAACGTATGTCCGATAACGATAAACAAACTACCACGGCTTTAATTTTGAATCCCATTAAACGAAAGGAAATGAACCGCGTATCCCGAAAATTTATAATACTGCGTCATTACAAAAGGATGGACAAAGAAAGTGAAACTTCTTTTGGTTTTGATGTATTGAGGTGTATTATATACTATATATTATTAACTGAAAATAATTTAGTCATTTTAAACATTTCAAATTCTTCTAAAATCACATGTTAAAATAATTTTTTTTGTCAACCAAATAAAAAAGTGGGAGTTATACTTGACGTCATCTTACATTTGCAGAAATACGATAACGGGTGGAGTATACAACAATACATTGCTTTCCTCATTAAGCCAGAAAGAGCTGTATCAGTAACACTGATTCTATGTTTTGACCTTTCACAACATCAACTAGCACAGGCCATGTCAGTAATGGCATCACTTAGTAAATACCATAACCTCCGCAGTTTTGATACCATCACAGCCATAAATAAGACTGACAGCAGTGAAAGCCGCTATTTGTTCNTTAAAATAATTTTTTTTGTCAACCAAATAAAAAAGTGGGAGTTATACTTGACGTCATCTTACATTTGCAGAAATATGATAACGGGTGGAGTATACAACAATACATTGCTTTCCTCATTAAGCCAGAAAGAGCTGTATCAGTAACACTGATTCTATGTTTTGACCTTTCACAACATCAACTAGCACAGGCCATGTCAGTAATGGCATCACTTAGTACATACCATAACCTCCGCAGTTTTGATACCATCACAGCCATAAATAAGACTGACAGCAGTGAAAGCCGCTATATGTTCNATACCATAACCTCCGCAGTTTTGATACCATCACAGCCATAAATAAGACTGACAGCAGTGAAAGCCGCTATATGTTCTCGCATGTGCCAATTGACAAATGTAAAAATGCTGCATCCATCAAGAGAGGACAACGGACCTCATTGTGTACTTAAACTAAAAAAATATTCCCATTAATTCTTTTATGGAAAACTAATTTTTCACTGACTCTTGCTAAAATTCACAAGAATTCACTAACAGACATTTTCTCACTTTCCCTGANTGGAAAACTAATTTTTCACTGACTCTTGCTAAAATTCACAAGAATTCACTAACAGACATTTTCTCACTTTCCCTGGCCAACTTCAATTTCCCTGACTTTCCCTGTCTTCCAAGATCTGTGGGAACCCTGAAAAAACAATATTCTGTGTAGACTGTACATGCAAAATACACATATTCTACACTGTAGATTTAACTGACCCAACCCTTGTGTTACACAATATATTTCAATGTAGANACTGACCCAACCCTTGTGTTACACAATATATTTCAATGTAGAAAAAATTACCAAAAATCTAATTATTCAAATAATCTACAACTTACCTGTTGCTTGAAATACCGCCGGTCTTCTTCATCCATTAGCACCAGGTTCAGGTAGTACCGAACAGAGAATTTCTTATTTATGTCCCGCATCGTCGGAGTGAGGTCGTAACCAGCCAGGAACACTCTGATAGGAATACTCTCACCTTTCACAGGGGCTCCATCCATTATCTCATACTTAGCAATTGTCTCATTTTCTGTGAATGTGTTAGGGCCTGCACAAAAACATTTCAGCCCGTTGTGTGAACCACTATGCAATGTTTAACTTTACA
The DNA here is from genome assembly GCA_002778355.1 of Clitarchus hookeri. Taxonomy (NCBI): domain Eukaryota; kingdom Metazoa; phylum Arthropoda; class Insecta; order Phasmatodea; family Phasmatidae; genus Clitarchus; species Clitarchus hookeri. The sequence goes on from NQII01000258.1 coordinate 221,436, forward strand.
TTAAACGTCTTTCATAAGACACTACAGAAGTGGATAAGCTAAACTAATACAAAGGTTAAAACAAGAACTGTAGTGGTCACTGCTGTACCAGAATAGCAAAAAACACTGTACTACTGCACAAATCCAAGTGTCCACACAGTATTGCTGTGGTTTAAACAGACTGTAAAATTCTAGTTCAGTTACACTCAGGAGCAGATAGATATATTTGTTGGAGAGGGAGGGGAGGGGGAACACATTTCTAAGTCAGACTAACTTATACATAGCTGTTTTTACGTACATGTGACGTAGATACACACATGTTTATCATAAACACCTACAGACATGCTTGCTGTTTTGGATGAACATTTTAAGAATAGAAAAAAATGTTGATGCAGGAAAGTTAATTTAATTATATAACAAAAGTGACAACTATGCATATATATTCGACTAATCGCTCTCTAAAATTATACACACACATTTGTTTCCTTAAGAATAAAACAATAAATGCAATTACGTTGAATTAATAACAGAAAAAGTCACGTAATTTGACAGCATGTAATAATGAATGCATGTGTTTCTTTAAGAAAAACCCTACAGATACTCCAATACAATTATAACTCAGCGCTCCTTATGCTCACTACTTTGGATAAAAAATTCTATATACACAAATGTAATTTTTTTTTTTTTTTATGATTTGAATTGTAATAATGAAACCATGTCTAAATTTATGCCATGAATTCCCTGTTGACAATGCGGTTTATCTTCAGGTGGAATCACTAATGAATAAACAGTATCTTGAGTAGAAGAACACACCTAGCTCTACATTCCTGGTGTTTCACCATTAAGGAAACTACAAATATTTTAGAATTGTCCCTTTATATTTCTGCACAGTTCTGCCCCGAGTAACAAAATGGCTACTTNAGGAAACTACAAATATTTTAGAATTGTCCCTTTATATTTCTGCACAGTTCTGCCCCGAGTGACAAAATGGCTACTTTTTCAGCTGAGTAGAAACTTCAACAGAAACAAGGTGATACTAATCTGGGGACTGAAGATATCCAAACATTCTCTTTCACAAACTAGGCAGAGGAGGGGGGAAAAAGTGGCCACCTGTGCAAGGTTTTATCTCCTTTACCCTCATCCTGAAAGTACCATCGTAGAGGAAGAACACAAACTGCTATATAACTGCAAATATTGCACTCGGGACTAGGGAGACCCCTGCTGTTGTGCTGGGGAGTGTGAAGGGTAGATTATATCAGTCATTCTCAGCAACAGTTATACCAGGCCACTGTTTCCTTGCTTAAATCATTGTTCAAGGTCAATCGCGAAAAAATATTATTTTGCACTTTTACGGTAACAGTTGGACTCTGGTCAATTTTCGGGGCTTAATGGGCATGATGTAGTCCGTAGTTCGCTTACTGAATAGCGCACAAACTGAAAAGCAGGAGTTAATTATAGTTTAAATTGAACCAGTTTCCAAGTTTTGTAAATTAATTACTATGGACAATGTACAATGAAATTTTGTAACTGAAAAGTGTATTCGTTATTTAAAAATGCTATGAAGCTGGTCTGACAAAACAAAGAGCTAACTAGCTCAAGACGTTCTTAAAAACCATGAGATGTGGTTCGTAAAATGCTTTAACAATTCATATGTAAATAACTTAACTACGAAATTGGACACAGTCTTCATTCAGATAATGAAAAAAAAAAATGTATTTAAACAATTTGAAACAATGTGTACTAGATGTAAATAAGATCTTAAAATATTTTAGTAAGTGAGATGTCCCAAAGAAGTAATACATGTAAATTAGTCTTGGTTGTCTAGTATTGTCCATTTCATATAAGTGGGGTAAAACCTGACAGACAATGTGACCAACCTGCACACTATGTAAACAGTAAAAGCTCTCGTTTGTAAAGTATTGTATCAGCTGATTAATTGCTGCGGGATGCATGTTGTCTAGTTGACAATTTTGATGGCTCAGAACTAAAAGTTGAGTTTAAAATTTTAACTATACTAATACTATTTACGGTTTAAATTATGTTTTTAAAGCAATATTAAATTTTTATAGCTTTTGGTGAATTGACTTTAAAAACATATTTAGAAATTATGACGGAGCATGTCGACACGTACGATCAGTAAACATTTCTAGCCATTGGCTATCTATGTTTCCGTTTACAGCCCGTGAACTCTGTCGCGTGTGTGCTTTCTTCTCATAGTGTTTATAAGAGTATCTTGTTGGTGCAGTCAGAATATTTTATCGGTAGTTAATTATTTTGTTTATTTGCTTTCTTTATGCATAGTTGGTTGTAGGTACCTTTGTAGCGAGTTTTCTTGAGTGAAATGTAATATTAATTGGCACTTGTTTACCGCTTCATAAAACTGCTTGTTCCGCCATTTTCCTTAACTGCCATTCACAATGAAACGACATGAATATAATATAACGTTTCTAAGTTTAAGTGTGTTCGCTTCAGGAAACGTGCGAAGTGTTGATTTTACTGAATGATTCTGCAAATAAATTATTTAATGCTACTGACTAACAAACGTGATTTTAGTGAAGTAAACTTGCAAGGATTTCCATAGAAAAACGTGTGTTTAAGAGGTTGCGAATTTTACAAACAGTAAGTTTGCGCATTTTGTAAATAATGTATTTGTAAACCATTAATATAATTATTGAAATGCACGTGGCATGAAAAAGCTGCACTTTCAACACTTTTGTAGTGTGTAACTAATAACCTATTTGTTTATTTGCCTATATCGTAAATTCAACGAGTGTAAGGTTAACTTTAGTCCGTGAGTGTGTGTGTATTGCTGCATCTGTACGAATACGAACAACGTATGTATGGCGTTTTGTTTTTTCATTGAAGTTAAAACTTTTGAAGTTATAATAATTCAAATGCTATTTCCGTACAAGCAAAATGTCACACACTCATAAGATCCTTAAAACAATGTTGTCTCACGAAAGAAACTAAACCACCTATCACTATTTCCTTTTTCCTCTCGAAATAAAATAAACAGAGTCCCAACAAACTTGAGTTGGCAATTACCAACAAACACAAAACAGGTTGAAATGCCAACATAGCTATAATACCCTACATTGATTACTGGACGAAAGTTAGCAAACTTAAGTCTTTTAGTGCCTGCCATGACAGGGGACACGAGGAAAGAAGAAAATGTAAGTGTGCATTGGACACCTAACATTTGTTTACAAATGTCCTTTCTTCAGTGACAAAACAGCTGTGGTGGAAGGATACACTGTAGCCGTGCTACTTTTCTCTATAACTGTCAAAATTTACCCCACTTACATGAAATGGACAATATCTGTGACATGTAGAAACACACAACAATTTTTCTGACTAGAAAGAGTGAGTGAAGAGAATTGGGCAGCTCTTAACAGTGAGGTCTTTAGAGCCGATGTTTTCTGACTAGAGAAAATTATGTTAGCAGTTGAGGTATTCTTTAAAATATTTAAATCTCAACTTATTGTTGCATATGCACATAGGTGTAATTAAAATATTGACGTGATATCCAACAATTACCAAAAAAACTAATTTTAGCACCTAGAAAGGGTGGTGCAGTAATCAAATATTAGACTAATTAAGGAGGACCCAAGGTCAAAATCTCAGTCCAATCAGCATCCAGATAAGTTTTTTATTTTCTACATTTTCGTGAAATAACTTTATCGCCCATAGCCGAGTCCTTCCCTAATTCCCTTCAAAAGTAGTACTGTTTTATGTCTCCATCTCTAATGGCCTTGATTTTGATGAGACGTAAAGTCATAAAGAAAATAAATCACTTGCTTTAGATTACCGTACGCCTTCTTTACACTATACACAAACATCAGTTCTTGGTCAACAGCGGCATCTGTCTTCAAGTACGTGTAACACACGACTTGCACTTGCTAATAAACAAATGAGATAGTAGTGTCGGAGCAGCTTGAGGGGAAACAGATTAGTGCGAAGGATGTGCACGATGTAGAGGGGGGCTCATACCTGTGGGACTGCTTAGTCGTCGGTGGCAAGAAAAACCTCTTGGTAACGCTAACATCACTCATCATTATGCATTTGCAATGCTCACATTGATTGAAAATAACTTGAACGTGATTATGCTATATGCTGTAAAACATTCCGGTCAGTATACTTAAGAGTAATGCATTTATAAATACTAAAAAAGCAAACGCAGTAAAACTCGCTTAAGACGTTCCCGCAAGATACATTTTCCCAGCTAAAACGTTCAGTGCAAGTAGTCCTGCTACTTCGCCATATAATTCAGTGTTATTTTTTCCCGCATTTAACTTTTTACAAACAAAGAACTCCCGCATAATAAAATGAATTTTTTTCAGGCAAAAGTGTGTTTTCAAGAAAATTTTAGAACATTCATACACAATCATATCACGAATAACTGCAATTTCAAAACATCACAACGTAAAACCTAAACAAGAGAGACAAATGGATGTCCCAGGGTAGCCAACATAATTTGGACAAAGTTCTGACGGAAGCAAAAACTTTCTTGACGTTAAAGCTAAATTTCTCTACACTGCATAAAATAAGTCACGTTTATCTCGTTGCGCTTAATTTTTCAGTTGGCACCAGTGCCTTTTTCTCTCCCGGAAAGCAGAAACAATTACACGTTGCGGTTTTTAGTGTGTTTCATTCTGTGGTGTTTACTTTACGAACGGATAATAAATCAGATCGTATTGAATTTGTGTGGAAGTTTAATAAGGTGTCTAGAGTTTAACGGTAAAAATGGCTTCCAATAAGAGTAGAATCAAACGGAAAGCATTGACTGTGAAAGAAAAACTTGAGATTATTCAGAAAGTGCAATTTAATCCAACAACACCCTTTTGTGGTTATCGCCAAAGAACTTGTAATACGGCCATCAATTTTAAATACCATCATGTCGAAACGCAAAGAAATTCTGGCCAATACTAGGATTAGATGTTCTGGTCGTAAAAAGAAGAAAACTGGAAGATAGAAAGACATTGAAAAACCTTTAGTAAAGTGGTTTAAACAGGCAAGGGTGCAGAACATTCCAATAAATGGGCCTATTATTAAAGAGAAAGCTAAGCAAATAGCACTTCAATTAAATGTGGATTTTCAAGTATCAAACGTCTGGATCCATTGTTTAAAAAACAGATTTGGGATTGTGTATGCACATAGCAGTAAGTGGGGAGTCTGAAAGCGTGCAACAAGAATCTTTTGATGCATGGAAGCTGTTGTTACCTAACCTCTTATCAGAAAATCAACCAAGTTATGTCTTCAATGTTGACGAGTTTGGACTATTTTTTAATTTGTCGCCCGATAGAACACTTGCATTTAAAGGATAAACTTGTCGGGGAGAGAAACGAAGCAAGGAAAGTCTGACAGTGTTGGTTGTAGTAAACGTGGATGGTTCTGAGAAACTACAACTATTAATTATTTTCAAGATAAAAAAAAACCAAGATGCTTTAAAAATGTACACAAATAATAAATCTGCAGGGATGACTTGTGCTATTTTTGAGCAATATAAACACTCTCTTGATGTCAAAATGGGGTGTAGAAATAAAAAAATTTTACTTTTCATAGATCATTGCCCGGCACGCCCAAAAAACATTGCAAATATGAGAAACATGGATCACTGGATCATCAAAGTGTTGAAGCAGCATTTCCGCAAGCTTCTCGTTTGCAGGCTGCTTTTGAAAATGAAACCTGGGTGCGAGGCGAAGATTTCAATTCTGAACGCAATGCATTTTCTAGCTGCCTCTTGGGAATCCCAGATAATTTCAAATTGTTTCAAGAAGGTAGGCTTTGGTGAGGAGACACCAACTGCTCTTCTTGAAGTCTCAGACAACTGTGAATCTGCATGGAAGAATGTTCAGGATGCAAAGAATGTGTCTTGAAATTTTGAAGACTTTGTTGCAGCAGATGATAACACAGCCACATGTGGATTACAATCTGTAGAAGACTTATGTGAAGAACACAAGCGTCAGGATAGTGACGAAGAGGAGGAAGAAGTCGACTGCAACTGCGACATCCAAACCAACGTGTTCGGAGGCGGTGGCGCATCTTGAAAAACAGAGGTTTTGTAACATGCACCTCAGATGTTCCCCGTAATGTTATGAAAAGTTTGTGGAACTTTGAAAGTTACGTACTCTTGCAATCACAGAAGAACTACAAACAAAAAAACTCTCAATGAGTTTTTCATGAAGAAGTATGACCACATGGTTAAATGCATTTTTTTTACTAGTTGTTTTCACCCAGTTGCCTGTTCACTGATTAAAAGTAAGTACTGTATACATGTATGTAAAAATCATGATTAAGGCCTAAACCTGCATTTCATGTTTTCCGTTTATGTTTAATTAATATATACAGTATTTATTCAAATCCAATATATCAAATACTGTTTAATTTATTCAAAATAAATTTATAACTGTATTAAATTTAAAAATTAATTTGATTTTATGTACGATGTTTGCTATAAATTGCCTTGACTATTTTTTGGTTATATTGTTTTTTTTTTTGGTCATTTGATTTTATTTGTTATAATGCCACATGGTGTTTTTGTCACTACAAAAATTGTCACAAACTCCAAAATTTATGGTTTCCCACATAAGGAGTTTTTGAAAGCTTTTGAAAAACATCTTAACAGAGTTTTACTGTATTTTTTTATAATACATTAAAAAGGGGAGGGGGGCAGGTGGACCACCCCTCTGGATCCACCCCTGATTTCACTACATACTAGGATTAACACTTTGTAATTTCAGAAACTAATCAAATATTTGTGCTAAAAACAGCACAACTGCATAACTGTCAGCAACTACCTTACCTGATCCTGTTGTTTCTCTCTTGATAATTGCAATTTCCATGTGTTTGATTTTTATCCTTACAAGCAAAAAGTATATTTTTCCAACAATTACATCCTTTAAATGATACCTGGAAATAGTACAAAAAAATTAACAAGACAAATATTAATCAAACAAACCCTGAGGACTGGAAAAGCCAACTGTGGTATGTACGTAAAAAGAGGCGAAACTGATTTACTGCACAACATAATAAGCAACAGAAGTCAATCCAATGCCAAAAGCATGTACTAATACAGCCAGCTGAAAATAGTTCAAAATTATTTCTCGATGTTGCATGGGTAAGTAGCACACACTTTGCATAGCAAAATGCAGAATGTAGCAGTATTATCAATTCCTTCAATGAACATTCTGATTTGTTTCCTAGATGCTTAAGAGTGCGATAAAGTAAATTATTTATGAAATGAAAAATCAAGCAGGTGAAATGATGAAAAGAAATTGAACAAGAAGAAAAATAAAACAAAATGTTGGGATGAAAAATGTCTCGTGCCTATTACCTAAGTGTTCTCAACTTCCAATCTCTTACACACAAAGATAATTTTATAGTAAGCTGATTTACAGGCTGTTCATGGGAAAGCACTTTTAAAAGCCCTGCACAGTTTCTAATTTCATCTATATCTCCATATAAACATCGCCATGAGACTATTTCAAGGATGGAAGCTGGTCAGTAAAGTCAGTAAGTCAGTTTTTTTTTGGCAAAGTCAGTATTTTTTAATCAGTATTGTGGTGAAATGGCCAGTAAAGTTAATTTTGCAATAAAAAATATATTTTAGGCCCATTTTTTATTTAAAGAATATTCAATTTCTGACAAATACGGTAGGTACACATTATAAACCCATCACTTAGCAGTGAAGCATATCCGAGGGTTTTGGTTCGAAACCAAATGCTTTCTGCTGAAACATTGAGACAGCGAATAGTAGGTTAGGACAATGTATTGGATCATTAAGGCAGAACCTATTTAAGTAAATAATAAAAATGGTATACATTATTTGAATTAGAAACTGCTATTCAGTCAAAATATCTGAACAATGGGGAAGTAAAGTTTTCGCTCAGAATGTGAAGATGTCAAACTGAGTCAAATTTAAAGCAGATCTCTCGGAAGGCCAAGTGGAAGTTTCCACTGCAGAGGAAGTTGTTTCATGCTAAAAACTTACACAGCACTGTGTTTAAATTTCTTTTTTGGCATGAACTGGAGGTCATACGTATATTTCAAGGTTATCATTTCATTCTAAAGGTGTCTGCATACTGAAATAAATTTACATATTGTTCTTCCCACGAGAAGCAACTGAAAATGGAATTCACGCTTGCTGAAAATTACACTGGCCTCTGTTTAAAATCAATTTTTGGTGTCAACGAGTGATTGTACATAACTTTATCTGGAATAATTTTATTCTAAAAAGTATAGTTATAAAATAAATTTACATAGTAGTATTAAAACTGCTGATTTTCCTATGAGAGGCAAATGAAAATGGAATTCACGAATGTTGAAAATTATGATGCAACCGGTTTCAACTTAATTTTTCACGTTAACGATTGGTTATATGGGACTTTCTCTTGCATTATTTTATTCTGAAAATGTTTAAATATTACAATAAATTGATATATTTGCAACAAAACTGTTAATTTTCCTGCCAAAAGCAACTGAATATTTATTTTGCATTGGCTAAATGTTACTCAGCACCTGGTGTTTCCATTTTTATTTATTTATTTATTTTTTTTTTTTTACACAAGGGAAGGTCATACATACCTTTCTAGGTTAAACTTTTATTTGGAAGACATCTATCTACTGAAATAAATTAATATCACTTTTCAAAATCTGACCATGTGAAAAATTGCACTTTGAATGCAATTTTTGGAAGTCAAAATCTGTCTGCAACAATTTTACTAAGGCCATTAATTTACGAGGCCATTTTCAGGAACCGTGAAACATGGTAAAATTGGGTCCCGACTGCAGACAGCATAGCAATTCTGTCACCCAGTACTGTATTTTTTAATGTATTGGCACTTATATTTTGTAAAATTCTATGGTAAATATTTCTTCCTTTTTTCACTCACTACCAGTTCTATGACAAATTTCACAAACAATAATGTGATCAATAAGGTTTTTGTTAAAAGGAACTTGTCTGTACTCACCACATTTGGCTTTTCCAATCCTCAATAAATGTGATGCCTAGAGGTGGTGAAAAATAATCTCAATGATACACAACACATAAATGTTATGAACATGTATAATGACAGCAATTCGCTATTACCTCACCAAAAAGTGAATGTACATAACAAAATAATTCTCAAAATTGTTTCAAAAATTAATTTTATTTGGGAAGCTCCAACCAGACACACACACCTGAAATACAGTACAATAACCTGTTTCAATTTGTCTAAAACTAAGTAATACATTACTTTCTGAAATGTTTATTTTATGAAGGATGCATATATAATAAAAACAAACAGGCTAATATAGCACAACTTATCATGTTTATCCAGTAAGCCAAGTACTACGGCATATGACATCCAACCTTACTTGTATGCATCTATAAACTGGCTGTTTAAAGCATTCAATGTGTGTAAAAGAAAATCTGCAATATGAGATGAACAAAATCAGGGTGTCTAGCATAGTGGCTTGACAAAATTCATGCACAATTCCCGTACACATAAAAATTTAAGTAGCACACAAATATTTTAGAGTTCACATACATCAATCTACTGAAACTAAAAAATTATTACCTAGACTTTCATTATTTGTGCTGAAATATGGTTTTTAATTCATAGTACAAAAAACCAAAATTTTTTGTTCTGGAAGCTTTAAGTAATGATACGTAAGGCATTACTTGTATTGCTCGTTATAATTTTACAGTCTCAAAATGCATTTTACTTACTTTTTCAAGCACTCATTATCAAAGCAGCATTGATCATTTGCATACACAAGTAGTTCAAGTCTGCTTCATTGTGAAATTATGAATTGATTATTTATAACATACCTAGATTATTTTCTAATCATTTTAGTCAAAAACAGTAACTGGCATGCGACATGTCGCCACCTGTCGGGCTGACAATATTGCTGCATGCCTCAAAAATCTGGCTGCCTAACAGTGTCACCCTGGATCCGGCAGTGTGGATCGGTGTGGCAAATTGTGGACGACAAGATGGAATGGTTCATTAAAAAAAAAAGTTAAGGTACCCGATTTTTGAAACTATCTGAATTATTCCTCTAGCGGAATGAAGTCATTCAATTTTTAACTTTTTGTGATATTACAAAAAGTTGGGGGAAAAAAAACTTTTTAGCCACAAATAGTGGTGTGTTGGATTGACTGCAAGTTATCATTCCACAAATTTTCATGTGTAGATAATATTAATTAAATAAGTGAATAAAGAAACTGAGAAAGTAGGTTATAAGCTCAGTTCTGCTAAGACATCATCCCTGCCGAGGAATAGCCTATGGTATTTTTTCCTCAGCAGAAAAGATACTAGCTTTCGTTATATTTCAAATTATTTGTTCATCAACACAGAAAAATTATAAAAATAGCATAAGTTAAAAACAAAACCACCTTTAACCTCAGATTAAGTGCATAACATAAACAAGAAAATCCAGAGAGATCATTCAGCGCTGTCGTTAGTTAACTTTAAAAATTGTCCGTGGTTCCAACTATCAATAGTAGTGCTGCGAAAGATTACTGATGGTCACATTTCAACATAGTGTGCCCACGACGAACAACAAATTAATTTTTTGGAAACTTCTATAATCTTAGACGAAAGTGTGTCAACACATTTTTGTCAATGCATCTTTGAATTTTCTATTGCCACCTATTCCGGTTTGGGCTGATATTGGGTATGGTGATTGGGTGAAGTTAGTATTGTGTGAATATTTGGACACTTTGTATAATGTAATTTTCTTTTTTAAATGCAGAAACCTGCCGTTATTGCAAAGCAACGTGCAGCAGAATTTTCAAAACATGACTTTTATGCAAGTGATGATAAAACTATATTTTGTTAATATTCCAATGTGTCAGTAACTTGGGACCATATATACTCATGCGTAAAGCATGTTGAAAGTGAACACAAAAAACTATTGACCAAAAATATTTTTGGCCAAGGAGTTAAACGACAATGTACGTTATTGTCGTCTTTCAATGATATGATGAGAAGGAAAGACTGCAGGATTGATTTCATTAAGGACACGACAGATGCCTTCGTAAAAGCAAATATTCCATCGGAAAAGCTTAATGATCCCAACATAAAAAAATGGCTGGATAAGCATTTGGAAGGAGAGTTATTATTTTTATGGTTAACATTTTTGCGCTATTTAGTTTTTCCATTTTTGGTTGTAAATATAATTTTTGAGTTTGCTACAGAACGCATTTCAAGTAAATACAGGTGGGCTTTTTGCTGTGGCCTCTTATGTTTTACATTTACACTGAAAAGCCAAAAAAACTGGTACACCTGCCTGTACTTGTTGCACACAGAGTGCAACAAGTACATCAAAAAACACACCGCTAGATGAAATTAAAACATTCTGAAAACGTAAGAAACCCCAATTAGTTCTTTAATCTCTGTATTAAAAACTGTCTGCAAGAATTTAATTCTGCACTGTGAACTGCTAGAAATGACCACAAATTAAGGCATCAACTTAAGTACACAGTACTTTGTTTGAGTCTAGTATGCATAAACACTTACTTGGACTTATTGTACTCAAACTCTATGTGCAGGCAGTCTTCTATTCCCACTTCCATCTTGATGCTGTTGTTCATCTCTGGGTAACAAGATAGTGTGTGTACCACCAAGTCCATCTCCTTCACTATGTCCGACAATCTGCGCACTATTGTCACGCGCAGGAAGTACCTATGTGAACATCATGATAAGTTCTGACACACATTTCAATTCAGAATGTCTGCAGGCCACTGACCTTTCCTACATGATGGATCCTACTGCCACAAAAGTATGTTAAAACTGTTTTATGGTGAATGAATGTACAAACTGTATTTGAATAATAGGAACTCTGCACTGTACACTACACTGTTAGTATGTTATAATCATTAAAAAAAAAAACCACAAAAACAAGAAAAAGGTACCAAACAAAACTTATAATTTTTTTTCTAAAGCCATTAATTGTAAGACTATGTAAACATTTCTATATTTTCTTCAACATCTTACGCCCCCTTACACTGGGTGGTTTAGAATGTATGAGCAAATTGAATTTTAGAGGATGCGAGTTTTTCCAATCATTTGTCAAGTGAAAACTTGATTCAAAATAGTGCATAAACAGGTTGCGGCATTTCATGTGTAGTGCATGCATAAATGCTCATAATTAAGTAAATTTAAACTACAGTAAGATGTGACTATGGGCCCCATTAACATTATAGCAAAACCATCATAAAATGTTTCAGAAGGGACTGACAAATTAATATTATTAACCAGGAAAACTTATGAAATGTCAAATTGCCTATTTATCAAGCATTTCAGCTATTGTTAGACCTGCTTAGTTTGTTTTGCGTATTGCATACTTACACAAAGAGTTACAGTTCTCACAATGTTATAATGTTATTACATTTCTGTTTTTGTCCAATTCATACAAGCAAGATAAATTTTGACAGATGAGGTGACAAACCTAGACAATATGTAAACAGTAAATACAAAGTATTGTATCGGCTGATGAGTTGTGAGATGTGTGTGTTACGTTGATGATCTTGACTTGACAACTATGGAAGAAAATAGTACTCTGAACTAAAAATGTAATTTAAAACTTTAGTGATATTTATAGTATTTATGGTTTAAATTATGTTTTCAAAAGTAATATTTTTTTTTTTGTTTTCAGCACATTGGTTTTAAAACATGTTTAAAAACTGTGACAGAGCATGCAGACAATTAGTGAAACGTCTTCACCTGGCGAACGGCATTGTGTTAGTGGTCTTTTCCATCATGATTGCACAAGCACCTTGCTGGTGTAGTCAGAATATTTTATCGATTGTTCATTTTGTATTTGCTTTCATTAAGCATAGTTAGTTGTAGGTGCCTTTTTAGTGCATATTCTTAAGTGAAATGTAATATTATCGACACACATCAAAAACTAAATAAAATGGCTTGGACCGCCATTTTCCATAACTGCCATAAAGTTTCACAAATACACTCGCATGCAATAGTTTAAGTTTGCTGATTTTGGGAAACTAATGAACTTTTGTAAAAAATCAGTAAAATCTGAGCTGTGCCTATAAAATCTTCAGACCTGAATGTATTTTGTAAAATTACAGAATAATCTTAAAAGTTGACCAGTATGCACAAATATCTTTTCTACAATTTTAATGTGTTCCAATTACAGGAATCCTTATCTCAGCCCCATTAGATGCATATGGCCACCTTTTACTTCAGCCCTCATTCATACTAAATTCAAAATCACAGTTGCAAGCATCTTTGAGGGTTTTTGCGTACCACACCTGCAGCAACAGTTTAAATGGGGAATCAATGTTAAAGAAATTCCTTCTCAATGCATTAATTTGAAAGATAACTGTTTCAAACAAAAAAAAATATTCAACACAACTAAGAAAATACTGCCATGTTAAGAAATTTTAAAAATTTTTTATTAATTCAACATTTTTAATGTTAAATATTAGAAAAAATACCAAACACAAATATTTACAAGATTTCTTAACATGCCAGTATTCCTTAAGAAATGTCACTTGGAATAATTTTCATTTGAAGCTGTCATCTTCAAAATTAATTAATTGAGATAGAATTTCTTTAACATCGACTTCCCATTTAAACCATGTGGCTGCAACCTCGGTAGGCAGAGTCCTTAATGGTAGTTAACTAAAATGTAAATTTAGGGCATACATATTACATTAAACTAATATTCTCAAGGACCAACAATTGCATCTATTATAGAGCATATAGCTTTAATCATGCTTCCCAGTCAAGAATCTGAAAGTTATTACACAGGTTTATATATTCAATGTATATTTGAATTATATATAAAATTATTACATTTTCAAGTGCCTTTTTGAATTCTCTTGAAACCAAAGAAAATAGACAAATTTTCCTGTGTACTGTCTGGAAAACTTTCATCTGAACTTCGTTTTAAAACAGATAATCAGGCCTAATTATCTGTTTTAATGTGGGTGTTTGTGAACACTTCAATGATGTCTTCAAACAATTCCCACTCTACGAAAAAAAAAATTTCCCCAAGTTTCTTCACACTCCACCACCACAATTAATACTAGAATATTTGCCATGTTTATTAAGAAGTTCGCACAAAAAAAATTTGGCACATACACTGTACAAAGCATAAATACAACGTTGACCAGAATTCATGCGGCTAACTCAGGGAGGCAATACCTCATGAAAAATAAGGTGGGGTGAATATTGACAAACACTATTGTGTGGTTAATATGAAGGGAGGTATGCAGCATTGCAAATCAAAGTTAGAAATGCATGAATGTGAAATGGGGCGACCAAAGTCAGAATCGTGTTTCATGAAACAGAAAGATTGTAAACAGGCCGAGATACCAATGAAGAACACAAGTCGCACTCGTGTTCTCGGACCGTGTGTGTCGCTGCCTGAAAACAGGAACAGATAGCAGTTCCCGAAACGTCACATTCTGTCTGTTTTGGAAACACTACTGTGTTTGTGCAAGTTTCTTTGTTGTGTTTGTTTTATTTGTGTAAGTCGACAACTAGTCTGTGTCGTCTTCAGTGTGTTGGTCGTATATAGTTTTTTCACATGCATACACAGTATATTATTTTTCTGAATTTAGCTTGATGTCCTGTTTTATTTTACTCAATTCTTTCATGGAATTTTCTGGCTTTGTGCATATATATTCTTGACTACAGCATATCTGCTTGCATTCTGTTGTGTCTGGTAAAACTGCTGTGTTTGAGTACGTTTCTTTGCGTGTTGTCCCATTTTGTTCCTACTTATTTTGCCTGTGTTGTCCTAACTTTATCACGCATGTTTCTAGCCTGTGCTGTTTTCTATGTGTTATCTGTTCGTCGTGTATACATTAATTTTTTTGTAATAAGTTGCTGTTCTGTTTTTTGACTCTATTCCCTGTTGGAAATTTTCCAGTGTTGTATTCATTTACAGTATTTATTTTCTTGTCCACAGGTTACTTGTCGTATTTAAGTATTTTTTTCGTGCTCAGTCCAAAAATTTCCATCTTGTCACTAAATGTAGTCTTGCTGAAAGCTGTTGGCTAGGCCAAATAACCAGCCCCAAATTTTCATAAATACAGTATTCAGGTTGACACTGACAAAATTTCCTACGCAAAGTGTAATTTTATAAATTTCCCAATGAAAAAATTGTAAGGTAACTTTTTACAAAATCACAAGCAAGTATTTTTGTTAGCATAGTAGTCACAGTAGTAAATCTGTAATGTAAATATGCAGTTCACTCTAAGTACTCATCCAAACAATTTTATTCTTCTAAAGAAAATACCCTTGACATCAAATTTGGATTTGTAAGAAAACTGTTTTGGCACTTGAATTGTGTAACTGTATACTGTATTTCAACTGCTGCTGTCATCAAATTGATCTTTGGGGGGGTGGCCCTTCGACTGACTTACTGCATGGTATGGTGAAACTTTAAAAACAATAGAATATGCTAACCTTCCATTCATTACATAACGGCATGTAACTAGGACATATCTTAATAAAACATACCAAACTGCCCCTTGGTCCAGTTAGTACAAATTCAGTAGCAAAATAACCTCTTAGGTTAGGAAGCCTTAGGAAATAAAATATGGTGTTCAAAATTAAAGTAAAAAGAAACAGACACACTGAAAAATTATTTTGGATGACAAAAACTGATTATGTACACTCAACAAGGAAGTATTTTCTTTTGAGTAAGAAAACTCTTTAAATATTAAACAAGCCTCCTTTTGCAATATGTTAACTAACGGCAGCAGAAGCAAATCCGAGGGGGGTTGAGGGGAGTAACCCCCCTCCTTTTCCATTCTGCATGTAACCTGACAATTTCATTTCTTTTTAATATAAACAACAATGTCTCTATAATAATTATTACAGGCATTTGTTGTTATTTAAGTTTTCATAATTTCATGTAGCTCTACTGTCATGGGTACTGAAAATGTATTTTATGAAAATGTAAGATTGAAACCGTTTTTCTTTTGGCCAATGTTATGATATTTTTTAATGTATGTAATAAATCTGCACAAACAGTTCGTGTACTTTGATTAAAGAAACAGTAAATATGTGAAAATTGTTACAAGAATATTGGGGAAAAAAAAGATTTTTTATGCAATATATTTTTTATGCTGTTAAACTGCATACCTCTTAAATTCTAGCCTCCCCTTTGACTAGCTTTTGGATCTGGCTCTGAATGGCTGGATGAACTCACTGTTGCCAACATAAAATTGTAGCAATAAATTTCTTTCACCATTTGATGATACTTTTGAAACAGACTTTGTTCCCACAACACACTCTTCTTATCTCAAGTCTGATAGCTTCGGTACCCATAGTATCATTCACATTACTGTATTCACCCCAAAATAAGACAAACCTGAATGTAAGGAAACCCCCATATTATGAGATCATATTTCAAGAAAAATGATTTACTCACAATTTAAATCTTCTTGCTTTGAATCTCATTGCATTGAATCACAAAAAATAATAATAATATCACATTCACATAAATTTTAATTTTTTTGCTTAAATCACTGCATAACATTAAAATACCAAATGACACGATTGATGAAATAAATGCACACTACAATAAATGTTAGCATTTAATTTATTTTAAAACATTAAAAAAATGTATGGCATATTATTTTAACTCTTTTCTTCCAGCTAATATTTTCAGACTTCAGTTTACAGTGTCAGAAAAAATATGAACATAGACTACAATAACAATATGGACGTACATACTAAACACTAGAAAGGCAAATGGACAACTAGTGCCACCCTTACGGAACCAAAACCATGCATCATTTACTGCAGGTCATTGGTAGTTTGGAATACGGCCATGGTATAGTGGAAGAAGTACACCCTACTTTCGTCCCGTGTTATCTAGGAGTTTCATGTTTTCAATTCCAAATGGTAGCTTTATTTGCGTAGCAACAATACCTTACTGCTATAACAGTAAAGAGGGAAGTTTGAACATAACTGAATTATATTTAGCATTATTGTCAACTGTGTGTGTAATAAACATATATATATATACACATACATATATATATATACACACACGCACGTGCACACACACGCACACACATGCATTCACGTGTGATGTGATTGGCAGTCAAATGGGTATGTAAACATTACATGTCATTGTAGGTTGAAACAGTTTGTTGTCGGTTTAAGACCATCCCCATTTTTTTAAATACTGGTTTTTAACTAATAAATATCTTCTTATTTTTGTGTGAATATGGTATATACACACAGACCATAGTCTTATCAAATTGCAATTACATTACATCAAAATGACACATTTATTAGCTAAATGCACATCTATCTGAAAAAATATAGAGAAATAATAGACTATTAATACCAACAACTCACTAAAAGTTATGTTTTATCACATGGTCATATAACAAATAGCTTAAACAAACGTTGTGAAACCAACCTTAAATCTGTTAACATAAGAGCGAGCCAGGGAGTAAAGCTGACAACATGTACGAGATGTTCTAGTCTTATCACATGTTTCTAGGTTGTTAAGACTGCCTCCAACCACACTAACCAATGCACAAACAGCATGCAGAATGGCAAAGATGCAGTCAGCATCTCCTTACCTTAGTCTAACATTGGATCCTGTGTATGATTCAAATGGCTTCTCCACATTGAGGAATTCAAATGGATAAGAAATGTTCTGGGACAGTTCTCCTGGTCGAGCCAGCTCCTTGACCAGAGATGTGAATTCATGGTGGTTTCCACGATCATAGTACAGCTCTATTTGGCCAAAGAACTCTATCTTGATGCCTTGGTGCTCTAACTTAGAACCAGGTTTCTTCAGGGTCACATTCACCTACAAACAAATTAAAATATGTGTAAGCACAAAAGCATATATGTATTAGAATTTAATCATATGTTAACATATGTTCCATTACTACACACATGTCCAAATACAACAGCTCTCTTCAAAAATGTAAATGGTTATTGCTAAAGTATACAAATTTTTCTACCAGTTATGCAGGTCATGAAATATTCGAGTGCATTTAAGGGTTAGATGTCCAAACAGTACTAGGCACCATGGATAAAATAAACTCCTTCGTGAGGCCTAAAAATGTGTTAGCTTATGTCGTAGATGGTCATTTTCTTGTTAGATAGCCAGTCATTATGTGGCTGATTGGGAGAAAAAATCCTTTTTGCCATGTTGAAGCTGTGATAGTAAAAATATCAAATTTTGAGTAATTAAGTGCGTAGGTGTAAACTACAGTAAGTCCCTTACCTAACAAACACGCAAGTGTCTGACTTGTCCCATAAATTAAATTAATAATTTCTTATATTTCTAAACTTTTGAAGTGTTTGTAATTAACCATAGGTATCTTTTATTTAAATATACTAACATACAAAATCCAGCACTAATGAAAAAGACATTTGAGTCGCATGTAATAACTTGATTTCAAATGCCACCCAATACATGCGTACTTTTAACAGATTATGAGTACAAACGAAATTCTAGCAATAAATTTACCTTCGACCAGAGGAAATAATATTCCCAAGGAATTTCACATTAAACCATGAAGTTTTAAAAGTGTTATGAAAATATGCAAGTTAGCGCACATATGCACAATAATTGACAAACAAATATCACAGTAATACATCAGTTTTATTAATTTCCACTGATACATACAGGATTTGTAGTGAAATAAGTCTCAAATGTTAGTCCTAATTTTTTACAGCAGACAGGATAATCAAAAATCGCAATAAATGTGACTTAATACACCAGAGGTTTCTACATACTGTATAAGTACTACACATGTGCCAGACACATTTTGTATAATTTACACAAAACAAACTTTATTTTCAATCAAAAGTAGTACTTGTCATATCCCAACTATACTGCCTTATTGATGATGTCACTAGTAAAAAATTACTAAACTAATTGCCTCTAACTTGCACCAGAAAATTGTTACCCATTACTCTTAACCAACTGCAGTTTCATATGCATTCATGGTAGATCGTGGGTAGTCTGTCAGGACTTCGCTCTTGGCATCTTAAGGCTCTGAGAGTTAGATTACATGCCCCAGCTTCTCGTAACTTACACAGATTATAGTGAAGAGGACACTTCATAAGTGTAGAAGAGAAATTTCTTAAAAGGTTAATCTTTGCAGAAATATTAGATTTCTTAAAATCCATTTGTGTACCATGACTGTGAAGAAAGTAGATGTGTCAGCTGGAGCAGTTAGTACAAGCTCGGGTGAAGGAGAATCTTAGCTCCAAAGACACACGTGTGATTGTGGAAGCAGTCATTAGTGAACTGAAGGAAACTGTTTCATTCAACCTGGAGGAGATGAATAAACTCAGAGAAGACTTACAGTAGATGGAATAACTCTGCAGGAGGTGAAGCACAAGCATTTCCTTGCTCCAGATGAACTTAAGCAGTATCGGTGATGATCCAACCTACGTGTGTTCAGCATCTCCGAGTGAGAAAGAAGACACTGATGCACTTGTCCTTGACGTGGTGCACAACAAACTACAGCTACAGCACGCCAACATCAGTGACATCAATAGAAGTCACCATGTGGGTACTAGAAAAGAAGGTGAGCCTCAGCCTATAATTGTGAAGATCATTTCTTACAGCATAACAAAGCGTTCCATGCGAAACGCCTCCTAGCAAAAAGTGGTATGACCATTTTTTAGGACCTTACGATTGAACTCCTTGCACTGCTGAATGCCACCACTACAAAGTACAGCCTACAAAACATGTGGATTGCAGATGGTAGGATCGTTGTTAAAGTGATAAACACAGTTTCCAAATTTCTAAGTCAGAAGAACTTAAAACGGCAAAGTGACATAAACTGATTGCTCGTTATCAGTATCAACATATTCTTAATATTTTACGTTGACTTCCTTTTGATCTTTAAGCTAATCAGAAAAAACTAACTTTTTCATTCCTATTTTTTTATATTTGTCTTGATACATTGCTAGATAATTTAAGTTCCTATTTCTGTGTGCAACTTTATTTAGCTACTAATATAAATTCCTATTTGTATTTAAGCTACTAAAAAGTAAAACTGAACTTATTCACTACTGTCTGTTTTGTCTTCTTTATTACACTATTAGATTACATTTCTGTCTTTGTGCACAAGTACCAGCATGACTTTATTTTGCTGATAATTAAAATTCAATATAAATTTTGTTAACACCATTTGTACACTTATTCCTCCAGCACAACAATCACATTACCAATGTTCTTATTTTCCAACTGTGTAACTGTATTTGAATGTACACATGATCTAAAGTTAATTGTCTTGTTTTACGACATCTCGTGTGCTCTAGAAGTAAAACTACTAGCTTCAGCAGCTATGTGCGACATAAATTTCATGTTAGTTTCACCTGAAACAGCTACAGATCTTGCAACCATCAACAACAGGGGTATAAGAGCGTTACTTAGTACACTCTTGCATATGGCCCAATGCTGCGAGACAGACTTCCCACCCAGCTTGCTGAACATTATTCAGAGTAATCCCTTCGACACCATTAACTGTGACAACATTCCATCGGTATACTCATTCATCCCCACTACCAAAGACCTTCTTAGTACGTTTTACACATAAATGGTGAGTCACTCCTTTCCCACTTCCATGAATAGAAACTTAGCTTAGGCTGGCATTCATAGTCACTTTTGTGATGGAGATGCGAGCCACATTTGGTATACATCTTGTTTTGGCAGGGAAAAGATATTCTGAAATTCTTTTAACAATCAGCGAGTTGTTTGCATGTTGGTTACAGTTGCGGGCACTCTCAAAGTTATGGAGGCCTTGCCTCACCTAAACTACTAACATCCAGATAGCCTTCTCTTTGTACTTGGCACACGACTTGCATTGTTTAGATAATTGAGACACAATGCACTGTCAGATATAATTATTTTTAAGTGGCAACATACGCACACAAATGGAGGGTAGAAAATAATACAGAAAACTAAAAACCTACCTCAAAAACAGATGGATTATGTGCAATTATATTTATCTGTTAATCGCTTGTCGTATTATGGTTTGATGCGGCGCAAGTCTTACTTTAATAACTCCAAGTAAATATGTTTAAAAAATCTAGCCGAAATTAGGATAGAACTAGTATCATAAATCTTCCTATGCTTACGAGTACATTTTTTCTGGGAAGGAACTTTCCATGAACTCCATGGAACTATCTGTAAAATCTCTAATTGATTTCCATTGTTTGTGCTGCTAATTAAGTGTTTTGAAGGAAAATATAAGTTCCGTAATGTTAAGAGTTGCAAGAAGTATAATATTACAAATTTNTGCTAATTAAGTGTTTTGAAGGAAAATATAAGTTCCGTAATGTTAAGAGTTGCAAGAAGTATAATATTACAAATTTAAAAAAAAATTATTCTGGATTGGGATTTGAACATGCATTAAAATACCATATGCCTGCTATCATAACCACACGACTACAAAGCACATCTTGCCAGACCAGAAAAATTTACACTAAATTATATTTTCCATGTTTCCTATTACTGCTCATAATTTTAATTATTGCCACTTGTAGGTTTTAGTGTTCATTTTTTAAATTATAAAGTATAAGATTTATAATTTTACATAGTAGAAAAAATAATGCTTCGGCAGAAAATGTAGAACAAATTGTGTACTGTTTCATATTTTATAAGCACATCTGTGTTTAATTTTTCATTAGCACCTACTGTAGTAGGTAGCATGCACATTAATTTTCAAATATTTTTAACAATACATGTGCTTTTCGGTGAATCCATTTCAGTTAAAACACTGTTCCTAACTGCCGGTAGCTGGGAATGTGCTTTGCTTTTTAGCCTTGCAGACAGGGCTCAGAAAATCATTGGACTCTCAAACGCCTTACGAAAGCGAAACTCACAAACTCTCTTCATGAATTCAAGCTTGGTTTAAGAAATATTTTAGAGGTAGTCCCCCTTATACACGAGGAGTTTGCAGGACCACAAACAAATTGTTTAAGAATAAAACCCTTAAACCGTCCCAACTTGTAAACAATATGGGATACACATTGTGTAATGACGCAGTATTATTAATTTTCGAGACCGGGACACGTGTTTCTTTTTCATTCGTTTTTCCTAGCTTCGTTAATATTTTTATCTGTATTCAAAATTAAAGCAGTGGTGGTTCGTTTCCCGTGATAGTTTGTTTATCAGGCATACATTTGCTGTTTTAAGTTTATCAGGAGTCCGGTTGTCGTTTTGTTTCGAACATCGTAGTTTTCAGTTTTTGTTAAGCGTCAGCATTAGATTAGCTTTTTTCAAACTGCGTCGACAGTTTTAGTTTTGTACAATGAAGTATTGATAACGTGTGGAGAGTGTGCGTGTCAACCCATACCAGGCCCTTATCTGGGGAGAGGGGGGTGATAGGCAGCACAAAGACTCGTGTGCTGTCGCCCTTCAAGTCACTTCAGGTCAGTCGGCGGCGAGGTCAGTTGGAAGGCAGTCGCCCTTTAGGGCAGTTGGAAGTCAGTTTCCACTCAAGTCATTCGTCTAGGCCGCGTCGGGTGTGACACTAACCCCCACATCGGCAAACTTGAACTTACGAGATTATTTCTCTGCCGGTGTGGGAGGTCGCCGCATTTCNTGACACTAACCCCCACATCGGCAAACTTGAACTTACGAGATTATTTCTCTGCCGGTGTGGGAGGTCGCCGCATTTCTTATTTCATTGGGCAAGTTTTATAACAGGAATAAGTTGTAACGACTGTGGCTCTGGTCTGCAATAGTCTATTTACCTNTATTTCATTGGGCAAGTTTTATAACAGGAATAAGTTGTAACGACTGTGGCTCTGGTCTGCAATAGTCTATTTACCTGTGAATGGTCCGTACTCTGCATAATTGAACTTCGTGTGTGAAATGTGTCACTAAAATGATAAATAAAGTATAGAACAAATACTCCGGAACTTGACTTTATTTCATATGTAATTGGCATCCATTTTGCTGAGTCTCGTGTACTACCTCTGAACTAGTCGAGTGCAAGTCGGCGACTTATAGCCGGTGTAACTGTACCAGCCAACATTACAATTGTTAAGGAATGACCACAATGATAAACAAGATTGTGGAGTTACAGCGTTCATACGTTCTGCCTGAGCTTGTATGCGTAGCAAATGGAGTGGAGTGATTTGGGTGGCTGTTAACATTGAGGGTGACATGAGGCGAGTATGGAGCAGTGCTGGAATGAAAGGGTGGGGGAAACAGGAGGTCCCCAAGAAAACCCACCGACCAGTGACATTGTCCGGCATGATTCCCACTTGCAAAAATCCGGGAGTGACCCCACTGGAAATCGAACCTGGTTTGCCTAGGTGGGAGGCAAGTAGCCTAACCACTACACCATTGTGGCCCCTTGCGTAGTGAAGTCTGCCAAAGCTAAATGTCTTGAGTATATGTTGGTCCACATTTCTTTCAATGTTATATGCCTTATTGGCAGAGTTTACAAACCACCAAAAGTTGGCCACCTTGAAGACATGGAAACTGATTCTTAAACCTATATCACAGGTATCAGCATAGATTTTAATACAAATATTTTAGAAGAAATAATTAGTGCTTCACAACACTCAAATATGATAACCACGTGTAATTTGAACTATCTGCCACATATAACACTGCAAAAGCTCACACACTACTCTATCTCATCCTTACTTCTAGTGTTGATACAGTTTAAGCCTTTGGAAAATGTCCTGTTCCTGGTATATCTGCTCATGGCATTTATATTTCTTACTCACTAAAATGTGAGAAGAATAGACATACATAGTTCATTCAGAGATGTGAAATCCATTGACAAAAATGAGCTCTTAACAGATTTTAACTAACTGCCTTTGCACTAACTATATAACTGTAGCAATGATGACCGCAAGGTTGAGCATTTAACCAACATGGTGACTGCACTGAACGATGAACACACTAGCAAAAACTGCCAGTGTCACGTGGTCGCCGGAACCCTGCCACACTGGCTCAAAATGGTAAAAGACTAATGAGTGAATGTGACGCAGCACACGGAAAATTTAGGAGAAACCCAACTGAGTCTAATTTTGAATCATAATGAGTATTACAAAATAAAGCTAAACAAACTGTGCGCAATGCAAAACTGAAACACGCCATAACATACGTAATTCCAGATAAGCAGCTAAATTATGGAAAAATTTACATGACCTGGGCATTGGTAAAAATCTGGTTTCAGAAAAGGACATAGCACATTTACTGCATTATTAAAAATAACAGAAGATGCTCGAGTAGCAATGGATAACAAGCAGGCTACTATATTCACATTACTAGATTTCAGAAACACAAATTTTATTGACCATGATGTGTTAGTGTCCATACTCTATTGTAATGTTTTAACAGATAAGAGAACAGGACTCTAAGTAAAACTGAAATTAGTACACTTTCATTTCAGCACAATGGTTGTCACAGGGTATTTTTGTTATCTTTAGATGCCATAAAATTATTTTGTGGTTTTTTTTTTAGGACCTTTCATGTCAGTAGGCAGTAGCTTTATAAGTTTTTCATGGTACCATTTATAATTTTAAAGTGAAAGATGCTTATGATGTAAGTGTGATTTCATGTGACAAGCCAGACAGATTATTAAACTGAAGTGTTGTTATACAAAACAGTAATTTTTGTGAATACATGTGCATATTTAGTTTTTTTATTTTTTACAATCGCACAGTTTAAGTTCCTGAAATGTGAAACTGCTAATTTCACAAAAATTTATGCTAATTTCCAAACTATAGACGCTAATTTTGTAAAATATAAATGCTAATTTTTCCAACTTCTATTATTACACATGCTGTTAATAAGCTCTGATCCTGTTGTCTCAATCATAAGAAAATTGCCACGGAAAAAGTATTTTATAGATGTACTGCCACCGTGACCAGTGTCTGTTTTGTTTCTAGTATTAGGATTGCGGCAGAGACAAAATTAAAACATAATGTAAGATAGAGTGTAGCATTGAAACTGAACGTTGTAATGAAATGTTAAGCGCCAGAAATTTATGATTTAACATCAGTATGAGTATAGGAAACTGGCAACTACGAAAATTGCACCTTATGATTAATTACCTTAATATAGTATTTCAGTGGCTACAAGTGTGTAGCAGGTAAGGCATGTACCATACCCAATCTAACATTATCAGTGTATTACTGTAGACATAAGCATGATCATGAGACATACCACGATGGTATATACAATAGATAAAACACACTGCCATAAAACACAATGAAACAATAAAATTGAATAGTTACACTGCAAATAACAAGGGCACTGACATATCACTTGCAATATTAGATCTATTACATAGCAATTAATTATGCAATGGTGTTAGTGTGAAGGGAAGAAAGAATTTGGCTTCAAATTACTGATTTAAACATTCTGAAACAGGAAGAAAAAAAAACTGATGCTCTCACAAACAATACTGAATAAAATTATGATAGAGCACTGTTTATAATTATTGGTTCTTGAATTAATTTGTTTAATCTAAATTTGGCGGAACTAGCTAATGTAGAGCACAGATTTCCATCTCATACCTCTAGTATGATCTTGCATAAAGGTAAGTTCAGTTAAACAAAAACAAAATTTCCAATTAATAGTGAGCGAGGTATAACACCATTTCAGTTGTATAAAGGACTTATCTGGATGGCGTTGCTGGTTAACGTCACCCAGTGACGCTTTGGCGATGGCACGATTGTAACACCAATAAAACTAAGATAATTAGCGCCTGGAGCCTCTCCTTTCTTGACCGCACGGTTTAAAAAAAAACTGCCACGCCTCTCCCACATGAAAACTATGTTAGGATGGACAGTAATTTCAATTAATCTAGTTGATAAGCCATCCCTAATATTACGATGGACTGCTAAGTCTGATGGCCGGAAGAAGAGAATCCTTGTTAATTTAAATCAATTTTAGGTTCCTTAAAATCTGGAAATCTTAAGATTATCATTACAAATGTTAATACAACTTAAATCAAAGTTTGTTCAGTCGTACAAAACCTCCTTGGCTTGCAGTTCTTACCCACAATAAAATTTTATACCTGCCTTAATTAAGGTGCTAAGAGAAAACACTGTAGTAACATAGATTTAAGTATGCCTAAACTGAATAATATAATATGTTCTTTAAATAAATATTCTGGGAGGTGATATAAAAAAATTATAAATGCAGCTATAAGATTGGGGCTTCAAAATTTTGTAAACAAACAATATAATGCACAAAATATAAACAAACAG
Source organism: Clitarchus hookeri (assembly GCA_002778355.1). NCBI lineage: Eukaryota > Metazoa > Arthropoda > Insecta > Phasmatodea > Phasmatidae > Clitarchus > Clitarchus hookeri. Next base: position 247,613 of record NQII01000258.1, read on the forward strand.
AAAATTCACAATAATACCAAAGCTGTAATAATACCTTTGCATAGAATGTTTCACAGAGATTCATCCAATTTCAAAAGGCTATATCTTTTTAACTAATTGACAGAGAACCATGTGGTAATGAGTAAAATGCATGTTTGACAAAGTTTTACTTACAATTATCACAAATGCTCAATATATCCCCTTGCAGATAGACTGCATACATCTACAAGAGAGTCAAACTTGCCCCACACACACTGGCGAGCATGACTGATGTGACTGCTGTTGTGCAGTTTTGAAGTTCATTCATTGTTGTAGGAAGAGTGGCCCATAAGCTAAATCTTTCACAAAACCCCAAAAGAAAAAAAATTGCAGACAGTGAGATTAGGTGTAATGCCAAATCAGCAGGTCCCTGATGACCAATCCATCGTTGTGGAAGCTTGTTTAGGAATGTTTGAATTTGCATGTGCCAGCGTGGTGGTGCTCTGTCCTGCTGGAAAATGTAATCGGCTAAATCTACCTGTAACAGCAGGAAAAGTCAGTTCTGCAGCATTTGCAGGTACTACGAAATCCCCGAGACAGTATTGTTATGAAAAATAACATACTATAAGCCTTTTCTTGGGAAACTGTGCAGAACACATTTACTTTAGGGAAGTCTCTCTCATGCTCAACTACGTCATGTGGCTACTGTGATCCCCATATCCGTATGTTGTGGTGGTTCACTGTACCACTGAGATGAAACTTAGCCTTGTCACTGAACACTAAGCGTGAAAGAAAAGAATCACCTTCATTTTCCTTTTCGAGAATGAATGCAAAAATGCCACACATCGCCCTTTATCATCTTGGTATGGGACGTGTATGAGTTCAATCCCGTACGGTCTGAATAACAAACGCAGTCGCAAAACGCGTTATACAGTCGTGTGGGGAATGACCAGCGCTCAGCCTAGACTGTGAGTGAATGAAGAGATTTGGGCAGCTCTTAACATCGAGGTCTGAAGAGCCGATGAGGGTGAATCGAGACAAGTATGGAGCAACACTGGAATGAAAGGGTGGGGGAAACGGGAGATCCCTGAGAAAACCTGGAGACCAGCAGCATCATTCGGCACGATTCCCACATGCAAAAATCTGAGAGCGACCTAATCTGGAATCGAACCCGTTTGTCGAGGTGGGAGACGAGTAGTCTAACCACTTCACCACTGCGGCCACATAGACTTTTGTGGACTTCTTACAAAACTCCTCCTGATGCGCTCAACATCTTTGTCGCAAAAACGGGGGCCACCTGTTGATTTTTCCTTGCACAAACAACCTATTAGTCAAAACTGCTCATGCCAACGTTGAATGCTCTGAGCAGTAGGTGGTGCAGTGCTGTACTCTCACAAAAAATCACACTGCACAATTATCACAGACTTGCGATTGTTGAACTGGAGAACACAAAAGGCCTTCTCTTGTGAGGTCATCATCCTGACGCATACTGAAAGGAGTTTGCCTGCTGGCTGCTCATTGTCTATGCAGCGGGGAGGCACCTAGCAGCTACCAAGTGAAACATTTCAATCCTCTCTTAGCAGTGAATGGACATGCTCACTGAGCATGTGATACTTTTAAGCAAAACTGTATTGTCAGACATGTAATTCACTCTTTACCACATAGTTATCTGTTCCTTAGTTTAAAAGATTGGATGAATCTTCTGAAATTGGATGAATCTTTTTGAAACATCCTGTACTTTGTACAGTGATGATGTAAGACAGGATGTCCGCTGAAATTCCATTTAGAAATTACCTGACTTTTCCCTATTTTCCAGGCAGAATCTTACCATTTTCCATTACCTATGTTCAGGACAGAAACCTTCCAATACTATATTTTTCCACCGTTGACAGAACAAATATACATCAGTGAAGCAGAATTAAATTACACTGCAACAGACCAAGCAAGCAATGCCAAAATTGTATTACGAACACCTGAGGCCCATTTCACAAAACTACAAGTTCAAAAGTTACAAGTGAATGGACTTTTATCTATCCTTATTTTGCTTTGGCTAGATTTCGAAGATTATTTTTCTAGTTGTAAATAAATATCGTCACTACCAAGTAGCGAAAGGATTTTCAAAATCCAGGCCCAGATTTATTTATCTCACAACACTCTTATACAGTGGAAACTATCCATTATTTTTCAGGGGTCTGACAAAAATGTCAATGCACATGGACTTTCAATGGATGTAGATTTTCAATCCATCTGGGTTCAATACACGAGTTTCCACTATATTCTGCAGCTAAACAAGCAGAAATGAGAAATTAATGATTTTATAAAATTTAATTTTACATAAAAACATAAGTAAAAAACTTACTTTGTCCAAAGCTGTAGAAATAGGTTTAAGCTGGACACAAAGTTTTCACTTCTTTGTAGATTGCAACATTGTTAATAATTCTTACAATGTTTGCATCAAAATCATCTATCTTCGTGATCTTCACAGAGTTTCAACATACATAGTCTATTTCTGATGAAAGTTTCAAGGCATACAAGTTGAATGTTACAGCTAGTTTCCCCAGGAAGCTGAGGCTTGCATGAATTTTAAGCTTACTTTAACAATGCTGCTGGGCGGTGATGATTTCGGAAGTATTTTTGGATTTCTAAAACGTGTTTCACAACTTGACAGACATTTCTGAATATTTCCTCGCCCGGTAAATTCAGATTGTGTGACATGCAACCATATGGTACAAAGAAATCTTCTTTAAATTCATAGCCAAAATTTTTCCTCGTGAGTTTCATCTTTGCTTTGTTGTCGGAAACACAACTTCTAACGTTACATCCAAACTTTTCGTGTGCCTCACTAAGTGCTTCTTTAGCCAGTTCCAAACAATATTGACTGGTCTTAGCATTTGTGCTAGCATCAATTGCTGATAGAAAATAGAACTTGTTACCATTTGACAAAACATTGTGAAGGTTACTCCGCCCATCTTGCATCAAAGTAACCGACTGACCTGATAGTTCAAGAGATGCTTCTTGGTTCAGCTGTTCATACATTGAATCAAGAAGCGGTCCTGCTAGTTTTCTGTTTGGTGGTTCATAACCAAGTCTTAATTCCTTCAAAATATGTATAAAGGCACCATGCTATACAACACTAAACTGTATGTTTCATGCAAAACAGAACTGTGAGCAACATACTTATCAATTGTCATCTTACTTGCAGGAGTTCTTACTGTGAAAGTAGTGATTAGTTGTTGAAACTTTTTTCACGTGCGGGCCGATGACTCAGACGGCTGCAGTCCGTCTGAGCTGGAACTCTGTGAGCTGAAGATGGGAATAACAGATTTTGCTAGTGCAACCATCACTTCTATATTATTTTGAAGAAAGAGTATGCATATTCTAATTCTGGTTCTCACTATGGAAATGAAAGCTTGTTGAAGGAGAGTTAGANCTCACTATGGAAATGAAAGCTTGTTGAAGGAGAGTTAGAAACACAAGTAGGCCTAATAGATTTAAATTTCATACCATCAGTTGATAACGCTTGCACTACAAAGTGAATCCAAGGTTAAGTCCACGTCCTCAACATCTGCATACACATTACAATCATTATCAGGTACAGATATAGGTATTTGTTTTTCATTTCCACTTATGGAACATGCATGCCATTGAGGTTTTGAACTAACAAATGTCTTGCATTTCTTGCACCTTTGTTTGTCTAACTACTTTCCATCTTCACTGTTATTTCCATGTTACACTTTTATTCTATTGTTATATTCTGTACCATATAAGAAGGCCACTTTTTGACAGCTCGACGAAAGTAGCACCACTGTTTACATCTGACTACGNAAACACAAGTAGGCCTAATAGATTTAAATTTCATACCATCAGTTGATAACGCTTGCACTACAAAGTGAATCCAAGATTAAGTCCACATCCTCAACATCTGCATACACATTACAATCATTATCAGGTACAGATATAGGTATTTGTTTTTCATTTCCACTTATGGAACATGCATGCCATTGAGGTTTTGAACTAACAAATGTCTTGCATTTCTTGCACCTTTGTTTGTCTAACTACTTTCCATGTTACACTTTTATTCTATTGTTATATACTGTCCAGTGTGGCCACTTGGAATTATAAACAGTAAATTTCCCAAGTAAACATGGAAATTACCAGGCTTCCCTATACGAGTGTTGGAANGCCACTTGGAATTATAAACAGTAAATTTCCCAAGTAAACATGGAAATTACCAGGCTTCCCTATACGAGTGTTGGAATAATTCTCAGAATTACATTCTTGAAAAGTTGATTTATCATTTTAAAACATAAATCTGTATATAGGTAACAAATATAACAATAAACAATGGCATACTGACTAATTTAATTTATAATAAGTAAATGCAAACTTTCATTGAAAACCAAATATTATTAACATTATATTACATGCCTACTTACACTTGCTGGTAAAAATCAGTATTTTCCGTNTCATTGAAAACCAAATATTATTAACATTATATTACATGCCTACTTACACTTGCTGGTAAAAATCAGTATTTTCCGGTAAAAACCAAGTTTTCTCCAGTGGCATGGAATTTACTGAAAATTAGTGGCATTTTGCCAACCGTCATCAAGAACTGTTTTGTTATCAGCATTGGTTTTATTTTGCACCAGTGTGTAGTCATTATTAGTTGTTTTAGTAATTTCTTTATTGGCAATCATATAGGTATAAAATTTATTTAGTACTATGTAATAGGTACAGCTCGCATCTCTTTCCTACACTCATATATGTTGTTTCTACTGGCCTTGAATGCATGTTCAGACAGTTGGCTACCAATTTAATATTCTGCAGTATTTTCTACTTCTTTTCCTTCAGAATATTACTAAGAGGTGACACAAAACATCTCCAAATTATTCTAGATGAAGGTAATATATATATATATACAGTAAATGTAATATGCATTTAACCACACATGCTAATAATGAATGGTATAGTTGTATATAAATATTGATGAAATAAGTAAATTGAAAAGTTTGATACCTACACTACATACCATACTCAATCAAAACTTTATACTCTTTATCATTGTTGTATGATAAGCTGACCACATCAAGAATAGGCATACTACCGTACTTACAGTACATTTCTACAATCGTGAATTAGGAATACATCAGAAAATATTCAACCATTTAACACTAAAATACAAAATAAGCAACCCACAATAACTGTAAATGATTTTCAATAAAATTCGAAAAGCAATTATGGTCATTCTAAGACCTGTACCACTGCTTCCGTGAATTATAAAAAAAAATGATTTAGGTCTAATGTAAATTCATTCATACAAGACTTAATTTGTTATATAATAATTTCAATAATTTATCAAAGGGAAATATCAAATTTCTACTATCTATTCTATTTACCACTAGCTCCCATGCATGAAAGTTTTTCTGAAGGTAAAGAGTGGTTTAGGCAACTAAATTTTACCATATTTTCAACTAAACACTTTATTTTCAGCCTTGAAATTTTTTTCTTAACTGAACAATATAGTGTTCTTTGACAGATGAGAGCTCCCAACCCACTGTCAGAACAGACCCAGGGAATGTGTACACAGCACCGCGTATATAGACGTCCACCATTTATTAATCTTTAAGTCAACATCTCTAGTACGTTTCTCCAGAAAAACACTGCATTGGGCCACTGCAACGATTCCACATCCCAATGAAGATCTATATATTTTGCTGTAATAGTTAATAAAATGTTAAGAAACTCAATATTCAGTAGCATTATAAAATTATTTGTACATAAAAGTTGGTCCCAATAACTTTAGTCTCTCAGAATTTTATTTACAGTTTTTGAAGGATCGCTGAAACATATTTGAAACATATTTATTATTTAAAGAAGTGTTTCCTTATTTACAGTGAAGTTATTCACCCATTAGAATTTAGTATACAATTTTACTAAACACATAATTATGTTGTATAATCTGAGANTACAGTGAAGTTATTCACCCATTAGAATTTAGTATACAATTTTACTAAACACATAATTATGTTGTATAATCTGAGTAAAAAATAACATTTAACTAAATTTTTGTAAAACACATAACTGAAATAAAAATTTCCATCCAATTACTTTATATTAATATAAATATATCTTGAAAACTGACATTCTGCCTTTTCTGAAAATCTTTTCAATGCTACAAAATAATTTCAATAATTATACAGTAAACAAAATTTTTTTTAACCTATTTCAATACAAAACTAACATATTTTTGGGATAAACCCAACCTTTTTTTAAGACCTAAAACTTTGTTTGTATGTTATGAACTGTTGTTTGTATGACTGACTGGCATTNTACAGTGAAGTTATTCACCCATTAGAATTTAGTATACAATTTTACTAAACACATAATTATGTTGTATAATCTGAGAAAAAAATAACATTTAACTAAATTTTTGTAAAACACATAACTGAAATAAAAATTTCCATCCAATTACTTTATATTAATATAAATATACCTTGAAAACTGACATTCTGCCTTTTCTGAACATCTTTTCAATGCTACAAAATAATTTCAATAATTATACAGTAAACAAAATTTTTTTTTACCTATTTCAATACAAAACTAACATATTTTTGGGGTAAACCCAACCTTTTTTTAAGACCTAAAACTTTGTTTGTATGTTATGAACTGTTGTTTCTATGACTGACTGGCATTNTAAACCCAACCTTTTTTTAAGACCTAAAACTTTGTTTGTATGTTATGAACTGTTGTTTCTATGACTGACTGGCATTACCAGCACTTTTTTAGAGGAGGATCCATTACATACCTTCTCTCCAAGGTTTTTTACACCAGAGGAAAGCAATACAATACAATATTCAGAAAGCATATACTATATGCAACACAATATCTCAACACAAGATTGAACTTTCATCCACTGCTAAGTAGTTAACTGTACTTGGTTCATTACAATTAGTTCCACAAACTATACCCGGCACAGAACTTCTTGGCCGCTCAGCATCAGCCAATCTNTACTTGGTTCATTACAATTAGTTCCACAAACTATACCCGGCACAGAACTTCTTGGCCGCTCAGCATCAGCCAATCGGTGAGCATTGCCAAGCCCTGTTGCCACATTCATCAAGAATCTGTTATAACACACGTGTCGTGAAAACTTCATTGTAGTAAGTAATATAAATTACAATTCTATACATAAAGACACATTTGAATATAGTAGCAGGAGAAATCGATAAACCATGTANTACTTGGTTCATTACAATTAGTTCCACAAACTATACCCGGCACAGAACTTCTTGGCCGCTCAGCATCAGCCAATCTGTGAGCATTGCCAAGCCCTGTTGCCACATTCATCAAGAATCTGTTATAATACACGTGTCGTGAAAACTTCATTGTAATAAGTAATATAAATTACAATTCTATACATAAAGACACATTTGAATATAGTAGCAGGAGAAATCGATAAACCATGTACGTGATATATTTGGGAGTTTATATGCATTAGGAAAGTGTTTGAGCAGACAAACTGCTACATTTTTACGTTTGTAGAAAACAGCCTGACAACTGAACTTGCTGATTAGTATCATCTTTTAAAAGGAGATGTAATAATATTCATTTACGTACAGTTGTGTGTAGCATATAAACATCATTCACAGCTGTTGCTCGAAAAGCATTTAAGAAAAATTTTGTGCCCAAAAGACAAGTTTCAAGCTCTCGTTTTTTGGATGAGAAAATGGCTAAAACAGGTGTTTTCAGAACCAGTTTTGGCTGCGAAATTGTCTGTACAGAAACTTTGAAGTTGTCTCTTTAAACACACATCAAACTTTTATCTTTCGTTAGCATGCCCAAAAAATATACAGTCACTGCATAAAGTCACGTTCAGGCAAATCGCTGATGGAAAGACTGCACGCCAGTTGAGTGTCTTGCGCATAAAGGTGACAGCCCAAGTACTGAGTGTGCAAGAGTCTCCTTAGAGTCTCACGTTTCGAGACCTCAAACGTGCAAAATAGCTGCAGGCAGGCAGAATCCTTAAATAACTTTCAGCAAACATCTTGATAGGATCCTTCATTCATGATTTGGCACTCCCTCTCATTGGCTCACAAAACTGGAGAAGTATACCGTCTTGAAAAAACTCCTTTCACGATTTGATTGAAACTGAATCAGCCACAAAAAATTCTGGTAGGGGCCCTGAAAGGATAGGATACTTTTCCTGATTTTTTGCCATGAAAATAAGAGCTCTTATCAGTATGTTGTTGTGTGTGCACAATTCAGAAACATCCTGATAAAGAACCCTTTCAGGTATTAGTCAATTCAAAATCCCTCTAGCAGTTGTGCTGTCAGTAACTTAAATATGATGGGATTGTTATCTGACATAACATTTGCAGTTTTTGTCATTATATTAATGAGTGTTACGTGCACTCTACTTCAATATGTTAAGTAATATGGGGGCGTATCTGAATTTGTGAGGGTTGGAGGTCTTAATAAAAATAAAAGAACTAAATTTCAATTTTNTCAATATCTTTTTATTTAATAGTGAGGAAAAATATTTAATGTCTATTTCAACTCTAATTAACGTCCTCCTTAGTGTCTCTCTCGGTTTGGTTACAGTCAATTATTNTTGTTATCTGACATAACATTTGCAGTTTTTGTCATTATATTAATGAGTGTTACGTGCACTCTACTTCAATATGTTAAGTAATATGGGGGCGTATCTGAATTTGTGAGGGTTGGAGGTCTTAATAAAAATAAAAGAACTAAATTTCAATTTTAATTTATTTACACAGCTATTATTCACAGAATTAAATTATCTGTCGCCACTATTACTCTTTTTATTTAATAGTGAGGACAAATATTTAATGTCTATTTCAACTCTAATTAACGTCCTCCTTAGTGTCTCTCTCGGTTTGGTTACAGTCAATTATTTCCTACTCATCATTAACACGTGTTCAGTCTGTTGCCATCTTTTGTAATGTCTTTCACTCACGCATCCAGTCCAATAGTCCAGCCTGTCAGTCGCACTCTTTACTGCTTGATACTCGCAGTCGCAGATTTCCCTTCTGCTGGTCACTTCTCTGCACAATTTATACTCTGCTGGCCTCGACCTGGAAAGTTTGACGCACGCCGAGCCATGCGGACAGAATCTAGGGCAGTAAACAACTAGAAACCTCCTCAGATAGACGCAGAAACTCAATATAACCAGGGTCAGCAGCGCGCGCTGCAAAAAAGGATTATTGTTTGTGCTCACTTTCTGTAACAATTTGCGGCCACTGGCCTATCGTTCGCCTGTCATTCAAAACAATCCTTTGACTTGCTACCGCCGCTATTATATAACTGCTGTCCTTCACTTCTACTCGCTCACGTGAGATACAAAACAGCATAACACTATAACATGGACAGTTTAGAGTGAGGTGTGATTCACCTTTATCACGCTTACTTTAAACTAAGAAAAATATATAGTAGTTTACACACACCACCTAAGGTCATTTTTAAAATCTGTTCAGTAAACATGGTGCAAAATACTGAGCGAAAATACATGATTTTATAGACTTAATAAATTACAGAGATACTTTTACTGTAGTCACTTTTAAGTAGCTTTGTGTAGATTGTGTGTAAATTGGTAATGTCTGGAAGTACTGTTTTTGCTTGATATTTACCAGTAGCTAAAAGTTTTAGGCTTTGCAAGTCATCGTAAGCAGTTTTGTTGTGCATAGGATGACATACATAAGCTTTTTACAAATTTACAAAAAAGCTTCTACCCCCAAAATTTTCCTGTAATAACCCTCCCTATGTTTTTTTGACGTTGACTGAATTAAAAAACATGCCTAAGCTATGATAATTTTCCTAACTTCCGTAGACCTAAAAATACCTATATTTTAAAATTTTCCTATATTTCCAAGAAATTGGTGACCTACAATTTCCCCAATCTTCATAGCCCTCTCCACTACTGTATCTTCTTTGGATTCAATTAAATTCGAAATTGCACCTTTGCTGGAATATCCAAATTTCTGTAAACCCCACAAATATAATTTGATGATAAACCTTCAAGAAAGTATTTACATACAATAGTTTAAGTTAATTGGTTTTATAATGCAGCGGTGTATATGGTCATTACAAATCACTCATGGGGGCATACCATAAAATGTGATAGTGAGGAGGGCTATGAATATTAAGCTATTTTTTGCAGTAAAACAAGTACAATTTCTGTCAAATATATTGTTATAGGTAATTAAGCAGTGTTGGAATATCAAGGCTTACATTAATTATATTCAAGAGAGGATTGTACTACATAACACACCTATTAAGTGGTAGAAAAAATATGTATACAGTATATCATANATTATATTCAAGAGAGGATTGTACTACATAACACACCTATTAAGTGGTAGAAAAAATATGTATACAGTATATCATACAAAATAGACATTCCCAGGTGGTGTTTACATGCAGTTTGTGTGTGTTGCCATGTACAGAGACAATAAATAAATGTACATTGATTGTCATCCGGATTTATTGTTACCTATTTCACGTGACGGTTGTATGCTAGTAGTGTGCGGAAGTGCAGTGTACGGTGTGAATTTGACAGTGTAATTTACGAGTGCTATTACGTGTTTCGTTGAGATTATTTCCATTTGACATGTTAAATCTAATTATTGTGCAAAANGTAATTTACGAGTGCTATTACGTGTTTCGTTGAGATTATTTCCATTTGACATGTTAAATCTAATTATTGTGCAAAAATTTGAGCGTTTCTTTGCAATTATTTCAATGTGAAGTGCTAAATCTAATTATTGTGTTGAAATAAGAATGTTTNAAAATTTGAGCGTTTCTTTGCAATTATTTCAATGTGAAGTGCTAAATCTAATTATTGTGTTGAAATAAGAATGTTTGTGGAGATATAGACATTTTAGAATAGAAATTAGCATATCCTGTACGAGTGTTATCAGTTTGCCGCTTATAAGGGTAACATAATTTATAGTAGAGTTTTAGCGTGGAAAGTGAATGTAGTGAATTGCACTGTGTAGTATTGTATGTTAGTGTGGGAAGTGAAGGGCTTCCTTACTCCTGCCGGTAATTATTCAGAGTAGCAGCTTTTCTGAAGGAAACGTCGTAGACCCACTAAATAAATGGGTTCTGCACAGCTTACCTTTTTAATATTGAGGAGAGCATAATGTTAAATAAGTAGAACGTACTAAGAAAATAGATAAAAGTACAAGCAGTTTGGTTGCTTTGTTTACGTCTGACGCCCTGTTGAATAGCCATGTAAGTGTGCTAACGCTGTGTGAAGGTTTGTGACTGGAGGGTGCTAGTACGAGTGTTTCTGTGCGTAATATNGGAGGGTGCTAGTACCAGTGTTTCTGTGCGTAATATTCGGCTATGTGGCAGGTGTTACTTGGACGTTTTAGAAGATCATGGTGTTTTATCAAGTGAGGGGTAATTATTAACTTAAGTGACTTTTCTGTAAAAAAAAAAAAAATTCATGGAAAAATGGTATATTTCCACTCTACTAATGACGCAGAACATGAACATACGAGGGGCATGAACCTAACCCCACAATGGGTGAATCACTATTTTAAGTTTTTAAACCAACTTAGGATTGTAGGGTTTTACACTAACCTAGGATTGTATGGTTTTCAACTAACCTAGGCTTGTAGGGTTTTACACTAACCTAGGATTGTAGGGTTTTACACTAACCTACGAATTTAGGCTTTTAGGGATTTAAAGGGGTAATTATCCAGTTTAGGGGCTTTTCTGTAAAAAAAAAAACCAGAAAGGTGGTATATTTCTACTCTACTAATTACACAGAACACGAATATACTAAGGTCATTAACGTATGACTAATTTCGTAATATGTGCCCACCTAACCCCACGATAAATGAATCACTATTTTACATTTTTAACTAACGTAGGATTGTAGGGTATTAAACTAACCTAAGATTTTAGGGTTTTAAACTAACCTAGGTTTTTTGGGTTTTACACTAACCCAGGAATATACGGTTTTAAACTAACCTAGGATTTGAGGGTTTTAAACAAACCTAGGATTTTTGGGGTTTTACACTAAACTACGCATTTAGGATTTTAGAGATTTAAAGGAACCGTAAAACACCAAAAGAATATTAATTAACTCGCCTAGGCGAGTAGAATTCCTCTGTCAACAGCCAATTCAACCTTACCTCACTCGGCAAAACACCATCTTCCACTAACATGCCACATATGCGAATATAACACCTGAAGCCCTTGTCATAGCCGAATATTACGCACTGAAGCACTCGTTAATAGGCTAATATACGCACAAAGGTACTCTTTCTTGCTTTCTCAGTTTTAAACCTGCCGGATTAGGACGACACAACGGCTAGTGAAGTATTTCAAAATTTTCTGTTAACAACGCATCACGGTGACGTAAATTACCCAGAAGCCAATACGGTGACAACAGCAATCATGGCGCCCGCAGTAAACAAAGAAGCGGATTACTGGTATTTTAAACTATTTTATTTTATACGTTCTACTTATTTTGACATGACGCCCTCTGAAATATGAACAAGGTAAGCTGTGCAGAACCCATTAATGCTACTTTTGTTGTTCTAGGACGTTTCGTTCAGAAAAGCCGCTAAACTGGATAATTACCTTTAAAGGAACCGTAAAACACACCAAAAGAATATTAATTAACTCACCTAGCAGGGGGCTGGTACAATTCCTCTGTCAAAGGCCAATTCAACCTTACCTCACTCGACGAAACACCATGTTCCACTAAAATGCCACATACGCGAATATAACTCACAGAAGTACTCGTTCTTGCTTTCACCGTTTTAAATTCGCCGGACTGGGACGTCGCGACACACAGCCAAAAACAGAATGGCTACTGAGCTTTTTCAAAAATTTCCATCGCTGTGATGTAACAACACCCACAAGCCAATACGGTGACTGCAGGAATCAGGCATCCGCTGTAAACAAAGCGGCGGACTACTCGTATTTTTAACTATTTTATTTAATACGTTCTACTTATTTTAACATGACGCCCTCCTGAATACGTAAGCTGTGCAGAATCCATTAAGGTTACTTTTGTTTGACTAAGACGTTTTCTTCAGAAAAGTCACTAAACTTTATAATTACAGTCGAGATATACCACTTTCCGTGATTTTTTTCTTTTATTTACAGAAAAGCCGCTACTCTGAATAATTACCCTGCTGCCGCCTAGCCGTGTCAAATGCAGAAGAGCTAACCAAATTGTAATAACTTCACGATAGGTTGTAACTTTTACTGTGATCCTGTTACAAATGATACTCAAGCATAGCCCCCTCGCACAAATACTGTTAAAGCGTAGCCAAACATTATGCAATGAGCCAGAGTCCCAGCGACAGCAAGAGAGTATATCCCCAAAACAGTGTTTCAAGGCACACCTGCAGTTATTTGTAGGTATCGAGCGCGAAGCACTCATGTATCCGCGAAACTTGGAGTTTGCCGTAAAAACAAACTGGGTGTGTGTGTGCGCGCACCGACGCGCTACCATGTTATGATTCAACAATAGTGATGTTACATGAAGTTAGGTTAAGTCTTCCTGAATTCAGCACAGCAAGCAAAATTTGTTTACATCAATTATACATAAGTTTTGTGTGTTTTACTCCACAATTTCCCCGATCTTCAGAGCCCTCCCCACTATCGTGTTTGGTAGTATGTACTGCGAATATTGTGATGCCCCAATTAAATGTGTGTTCTGTGTGATTAGTACTGTCAAATTATACCTACCATTTTCAGAGAATTTTTTTTTTTGGAAAAGCAGCAATTCTTGACAATTACAGATTGCTGTATCAAAGTCCTATAGTCACAAATTCAAATTCTGAGTAAATGCAACATACACAATGCTTGATTAAGCTATTTACCATCACAATGCTCCCTTGAGATCGATGTGACAGAGGCATTAACGTTGTTTACTAGGGATTCCCCTAATGGACCATATGCATATGTAGGTAATTTGTATTTTAATCAAAGTATTTCCTCTTACTATACACTGTTTTTCAGACAACAGTGATTGGACAGCTGAAACTGAGTAAATGTTTTGAATATAACACCGTCAAAATAGTTAGGCCCTAAATTTGAGTTTCAAATACAGCAATAGGTCTTAAAACTGTTTGGCTATTTAGAGTTCATAAACATAGTATGAGCAATTTTCTTGTATGGTGGATGTTTTGAAAATAGTTTTTCTCTTATTCCAACATTTGCCTATGACTGACATCACTATATGCTATTGAGTTTCTTGGAATGTGGGAAGGAATAAAAAAAAACCACTGGGGTGGAGTGGAGGTAAAACCCCCATAAGATCTACAAATTCACTTTAGTTACCTTCCTTGACCCATACGACTAAAATACGCAACTAGTCTATTTGCGGTTTCTTCACACATTTAAAAAAATCACACCATATATGATGTGTTATGTTGTTTCCCTAACTATGTTCTGTACAGAAGCATTTCATTTTAGTGTTTACATTAAAGTACCTTATTTCTGGTAAAATNTGTTTCCCTAACTATGTTCTGTACAGAAGCATTTCATTTTAGTGTTTACATTAAAGTACCTTATTTCTGGTAAAATCGAAATTTCACTTATGTTTCGTACATAAATTAAATTACATTTATAATTAATAAAAGAATAAAAACAGGGAGAAGATAAGTGTGTTGTTAATGCCTAGTAGGAAGTAGTTGTTATGCAAAATATTATTACATTGAGTGCGCACAAATGCAGTGCGTTCTTCCATTGGTGTAATTTTCTCAAATCGGATAAGCTTTGTTTGAATGAGGCGGAGGATTATCCTGGAAGTAGAACATTACCAGGGCTTCATAAAAGTGTGAAGTAACATAGAATGGAATACACATTCTGGTCCCAACAACAAACTTCTTAATGACCTGGCAGGGAAACAAATTCAGTAGGGTACATTCCAAAACATGTGCTCTTACCTTGCCGGAAACAGTTTCGCCGTCATAATACAAAAGATGACGCTCCTTTTTGCCGTCTTCGGACTTAATATCTGCCATTTTCCTGTTTTCCGTGCCATCTAGAACGATGTCAATTTCAGCACTTTGGCCGAAACCGAAGAAACTCTGTCAACAATTAAAGATCTCAATAAATAATAAATATATGACTGTATGCTACTAGTACCTAAAGCTGGCAATGAAACTGATTCCAATTTTTTTTTAATTTACAAGCAAATTTAAAATTCAAAATGTTATAACTACAGAAGGCAGTCAGGCAGGCCAGTGGTTTGTTTACACTACGAAGACTTTTAACACTCACCATTTTGTTGTTTCTGTACAATGTCCTTACATAAAAATAAGGCCCTCTGCTGTTAACCCGGTCAAACCTTTCAAGCACAAGAATAATATTGCTCCCCTCTTCGCATACTGCAATAATTGTACAGCCCAAATTTTATTAGATAACAAGTTCTTACAATATGGCGTTACCAAATTGTCCGTACCAATTTATCATAAAGGGAAAAAATTTCTTTAGCCCATAATTTCAAACTAATAAAGACATATAAAACTGGCTAAACTATTTATTGCGATTCCTCCTACNAATTTCTTTAGCCCATAATTTCAAACTAATAAAGACATATAAAACTGGCTAAACTATTTATTGCGATTCCTCCTAAGCAAGTAATCCAAAATATAAAAAGGAATTACACTACTAAAATATGCTGAGAGGAAGTTATATAATAACGAATTAATAATAACTCTGTCTCCTTTGCAGATTCATTATTGAGCAACAACCGTAATTCTAAAGTATTAAAAAATATTTATATTATATACTTTCAATCCATTAATTTTTAGTGATGGTTACCATACCTCTCACGGATTTAGTCACGCTCAGTCACGCTTCCCACAGGCACCTCCATAAAACTAGCAACCCCTGGCATTAAGTAATTGGCATTTATTATTTTCCTCTCAAAGTACCCAATACAAAAATGATTTGTTGGGGTCTGAAAAATATGTATCAGTCACCACACCGTCGGGGACAAGGACCGATGGAATACTCATCGAGGGATGCAATATTTAGATGCCCGATGCCTTCCAATGCACGCACTTGTCAACTCAATTACAACAATGGAAGCGAAGTAGTACTGAAACGAATGCAACCGTAATATCATAAATTCAGTATTTCTAACAATTATGGGTGCCCCTAACAAAAGTAGTCGAAAGTCAAGAGACACTGTTGTGTTTTTTTTAAATTGAGCATGGCAAACTACCACTCTTCTAAGTGATTCTAAGTGATTTCTAGTTTATAATTGAAAGTAGTTGTCAAAGATTAAGCTTCCATTTCATTGAAGTACAGATATCTTATAAATAAAATAAAAGCTACTAATTATTGTCAGACATTAAAATAACGTACAATACAAAAATAAATTATAAAGTACCAACCAATAAAAAATATATATAAAAGTACAGATACCATACGAGTGATTTAGTAAGAGAGGAGATTTGGGTGGCTCTGAACAGCAAGGTCTTGGGAGCCGATGAGGGTGAAAAAAAGATAATAGAGTACAAGGTAATTATTAAGTTTACTGTCTTTTCTTAACGAAACGTCCTAGACCAACAAAAATAGCATTTTTGGGTTTTGCAAAGCTTACCTTGATCATATTCAAGAGGGCGTAATGTTAAAATAAGTAGAACATATTTTTAAAAATTTGCTAAATGTGCGAGCAGTTTGCCCGGTTTGTTTATGTCTATTAACGTCTACGGCCATTAATAATTGCAGCACATTGCTGATTCCACGGTACCTAGCAGCCACGGATGTCATTACAGGCATTTTAACGGTCAATATTAATAAAATCAGACGCCATTGGGTCTTTGCCGGGTCTAGTTGTGCCGGGTCTAGATGTGCCGTACCAATCAGACAGATTTAAAAACAGAGAAAGCAATAATGAGTGCTTCTGTGCATTATATTTGACTGTAAACTAGTGTTTCATTGAGTTGAATAAAACTAAAAACGAGTGATTCAGTGTGTTACATTCGCGTATGTGGTGGATTTGAGGAACACTGTGTTTCGTTGAGTGAGGTAAGGTTGAATTGGCCTTTGACAGAGGAATTATATCAGGTGAGTAAATTGGTATTCTTTTGGTGTGGTTTGCGGTTCCTTTAAATCCCTAAAATCCTAAATTCATAGTTTAGTGTAAAACCCAAGAATGCTAGGTTAGTGTATAACTACAATCTTAGGATAGTGTGAAACCCTAAAATCCTAGGTTAGTTTAAAACCCTACAATCCTAGGTTATATAAAACCCAAAAATATCATAGGTTAGAGTAAAACAATACAATCCTAGGTAAGTTCTAATCCCAACAACCCTACATTATTGTAAAATCATAAAATTCTATGTTAGTTTAAAACCCTACAATCCTAGGTCAGTTTAAAACACAAAGAAAGCGCAGGGTAAATATTAAGGTTAGAAACTTTTCTGAAAAAACGAAACAATAAATTCAAAATTATGATATATTTCTACTCTACTAATCGCGTAGAACACGAATATACTAGGGGCATAGCTTTAAGATAAGAACAACATATTTAAAAAAATTGAACAAAATTGCGAAATGATCAGTATAGCAAGTTTCTTTACGTTTCTGAAAAAAACGTCCTAGACCAACAAAAGTTGCATTAATGGGTTCTGCACAGCTTACTTTGTTCACATTCAAGAGGTCGTAATGTTAAAATAAGGAGAACATATTCAAAAAACTTGCAAAATATGTTTGTTTACATCTATTAACGTCAGAGGAATTATAGCAGCCCCCTGCCTAGGTGAGTCAATTTCCATTCTTTTGGTGTGTTTTGCGGTTCCTTTAAATCCCTACATCCTACATTCGTAGTTTAGTGTAAAACCCAAACATCCCAGGTTAGTGTAAAATCCAAAAATCCTAGGTTACTGTAAAATTCTAGAAAGCTAGGTTAGTGTAAAACCCAACAACCCTAGGTTAGTTTAAAAATGTAAAATAGTGATTCACCCATCGTGGGGTTGGGTTCTGTTAGGTTAGGTGGGCACATATTACAAAAATAGTCGTACATTAACGCCTCTAGTATATTAGTGATCTGTATCATTAGTAGAGTGGAAATATAAAATGTTCCGCGAATTATTTTTATTTTTACAGAAAAGCCCCTAAACTTAACAATTACCTATCCCAGGTTAATGTAAAACCCTACAATCCAATTTAAGTGTAAAACCCTAAACTCCTAGTTTAGTTTAAAAATGAATAATAGAGATTCACCCATTGTGGGGTGAGGTTCTGTAAGTTAAGTGGGCACATATTATTAAATTAGTCGTACGTTAATGACTGTCACATATTTGTGTTCTGCATCTTTAGTAGAGTGGAAGTATACCATTTTCCATGATTTTTTTTACAGAAGAGTCACTAAATTTAATGATTACAAAGTACAATACAATAATTGGGGAAATTGTACTACAAAATGCAATTATGGATATCAAAGTAACCCACGAAATATTAGGTAATAATATAACAAACATTATACCCGTATGACATCGGCATTCATCCTCTCCTTTCGAGTACTTGTTGTCCCCTCTAGTTGCAGTATAATTATGTACTCGGTGGCTCACCCAGAAGCACCGATGCAACAACACACCATAATGACTGAGAGCACTGTGCACATCATCCCAACGTACTCTACCCAATACAACGCAATAAGAGATGCGTGAATGCTATTATGAATGCTATTCTGAGTTTATGGATTTAAACAATGCCCTATAATTTTTTGAAATTTTAATTTTATATATGTTGCTTGGGTTTGGATTTGTGTAGTTTGAATTTTCTGGTTATGTAAACACCATTTAACTATTGTGTACTAATCGGCACAATATAGGATTCAGTTTTATCANTTTGAATTTTCTGGTTATGTAAACACCATTTAACTATTGTGTACTAATCGGCACAATATAGGATTCAGTTTTATCACAACTACATTTTAGCCAACATTATACCTAATGTCTTGATTATTGCTGACCAGAGGTAGGAAATTCTACAAAATATTTATAATAAATTTCTGTTTAACCTAGATTTGTGTAAGGCTAGTATTCATATTGACGCCTCAATACAGGACCTAAGATGTGCTTGACTAAAACCGTCTTATGTTTTAAGACAGCATTCTTCAGCACCATGTTCAAGAGTTGGTGAAGAAACCAAGCTTCTTCAAAGCCACCTGCTTCAAGACGAAATAATAGCATGTTTGGTAAATCTTATGGCTTAACTAAGCATGTGTTCAATACTTGAATAGAGTGCANTCAAGACGAAATAATAGCATGTTTGGTAAATCTTATGGCTTAACTAAGCATGTGTTCAATACTTGAATAGAGTGCCAAGTTTATGTGAATATTGCCAAGTAATTTTGCGGTGAGCCGTTAATATTTTTGGTACCCTCGCTTTTGAGAAGTAGACATCAGTATTTTTTGCAAAATAGTTTTTATTGAGAACATTTGTAATCAGTGTTAACCAAATCAATTTATAATGCATAAAAAAACTAAATTATGTTCAGCGCTGTAACATAGAACTAATGAACTTCATGCCGAGATAAAGTGTTCTTGTAAATAAAAAAATCGCTAATAAATATAGTTAATAATTAAAAAAACAATAAAGTGAAATTGCCGGCTTTTTGATTGTCATTTCTGTTTATGTATAAGGCAGCCGAGTACATTTAATCGTTCAATTCGCGAGTGTGATAAGTTTATTATTTTAGGTTGCAATAATATTGTTTTTTTGGAGACACTTATTTCACCCGAATAAATCTTAATTTATTAAATGATCTCATTGCAGCTTGAAGTACTGTTCAATTTGGTTTAATAAAGTAGGAAATTTGTTACTACAGCTGCAAAATATTGCATCACAAATACTACAATGCTTTGTGTGCATTTATCCCTTTATCAGCATATTAATAATACAAATTGTGGTCAGGCCCTTAGAGGAGAGGCCTGCCTGATCACATCTTCACTTATTTATGCAGAACACGGCCTGTGATCGCTGAAATTAGTTATGAAATCGCAAACCATAGAAACTCCCTCCAACAGCCAGCAAACAGGTCAACGTAGCCGATATAGGAAAGTGTAGTCCGTGGGCGGTGTCTTTTGTAGTCAGGCCATTGGAACGAGAAGGCCACAAAAGATGGGTGCGCCCAGCCATCGATTTGCGCCATATTAAGCATCCTCCGGAATAATGAACAAGGTAGGGACTCTCAAATTAGGCTTTACTCAAAATGTGGTTGGTTAAATCTTTTTAAATAATATCATTTAATATTTCAGTATATTTGTATATCTGCTCCATTCATATTCAATCATATTTATATTAAAATAATATTGCACAGCCTTGATGTTAAATAAACCTCTTTTATATAGTGTTCATTACATAACTCTTATCAATAACTTGTTATGCACGTATATCTACATTAAGGATAATTATCAACAAAATATCAAAACCATAACAATGGTAGAGGCTTGGTTGCCTTCCATCAGCTTCTCTACCATCCACCCTATTTCAATAAATTCCTCACCCACCCATGCTAATTTCCGTATTTATAATAACAACATTTCAGCCACATCCAATTTTAACATTAAAACTTAAAGCTTTTAAGAAGCTGTATAATTAAAATAATGTCAAAATATCTACTTTAAAATTTTATTAGGTTAAAATGGTAAATTACTTTTTACAGCCCAATATTTAAACTTATGAAGCAATTATTTAAAATCTAAATATTAGAAGTTATTATAATTTAAAGAATTTCAGTATGAACCTCAAGTCCCTAGTTGCGTATATTTACCTAAACAATACAATTCTAGTAATTTAAATTAAGATGTAAATGAGCTGTGTGCGCTGAATATAGTTATTTGAAATGAAACTATTTCTGTNATTCTAGTAATTTAAATTAAGATGTAAATGAGCTGTGTGCGCTGAATATAGTTATTTGAAATGAAACTATTTCTGTGATAGTAATTCATAATCAGGTGACAATTTACATTAAATTAACTTTCAACTCATGCTAATTGAATAAATTCCACACAAGACATAATAATGTAGTAAGATATTATTGTGTTCAGATAAAGGTACAGGATTTTATTATGCTCTCCCATCAGTCAACATATATTTAAGAAAAATGCATAGAATTAAGATATGCCTGTTAACTGTGAGATTTTTGTACACTGATATAAAGCACATATTTCGTTATAAGTTGCCATATTGAAGGACGAGTAGTCGCAGCTACATGCCAGGTAACGCGCCCCAGTTGTAAGGTGCCAAGGCGACACATTCCCGCATCAGAATTTCCCCGCTGTTCGAGCGCGCTGTGTTGCGAAAACGTGTTCCAGCGCGCAACACCCAAATGTTTCCTCTTGCCCACTTTAAACTTTACTTGTATTTTTCTAGTTTTTAAGTTCCTCACACTCCCAATATTTTCATACACTTTCCACGATCGATTGCCATACGGACACAGTACAGAATGAATTCTCTTGGGAAGACATATTATTCTGATTCACGGACTTAGCTCATTACCCAGGGTTTTCGGATGTACTGAATTGCACACTAGTCCTGAAGTGGATGCACAGAATGCTAAACCTGGTGTGAGAAGGTATAATTGTGTGCAATGTCACGGGTATTTAACGAAATGGGAATAGTGCTCGAGACACACCCATTCTGACTGTGACTGTCTGTTCACGGTTTACACACATCCACCCCAGTTTCATGAGTACTTACTCAGGAGGTCAAACCTTTCGTTTCACGTGAGACGCAGAGAAATCTTTGAGCACCTGGTGGAGTGGAGACCCGACCAGAGAGGCCATTCTTCTGTGCTCTACTGGCCGTGGAAGAGTTTAGGCAGTAGAGGCACAATCTGGATGTGTTGAATTTTTGCTGTGGATCCTTTCTATACT
This sequence comes from Clitarchus hookeri, assembly GCA_002778355.1. Taxonomy (NCBI): domain Eukaryota; kingdom Metazoa; phylum Arthropoda; class Insecta; order Phasmatodea; family Phasmatidae; genus Clitarchus; species Clitarchus hookeri. The sequence continues at coordinate 269,461 of NQII01000258.1, forward strand.
ACACAGTACCTTGAAAGTATACCATGAGGATACTTGTGCTTTTGAGCGACCTGTTTTATGTCAATGTGTAGAGATTTCCCCAATCCACATATGTTACCCTTTGGTGTGGAAATAGAATTACAATTAGTACCTACTTAATTATTTGTGTTACTTTAATCTCTACTATATTATATTTGCATAATCAGTGTCATAANATTATATTAGCATAATCAGTGTCATAATGTTTTACTTATACTATGTGTTGTCCCTCGGCCTTAATAACATTTTATTTGTGGGTGGAAGTATATTTTAGTTACTCTTTATCTACATGCCCNTATTTTAGTTAATCTTTATCTACATTCTCTTCTCTTTATTAATATTGTAACTTTTTAATAGCTAATATCATAACAATCTACTCATACTTATTAACATTTTAATAATTAAGAGCTTTATCCACGGACACAGTTAATGCAATACATTATTTCCAGAAAAAAAAATTTGTATGAAAATGGGTATTTGTATAAGCGCCCCATTAGCAGACATTTTATAAGAAATGGATTTTAAATAGAAAAATAAGTTACCATAAAGATGTTATTGCCTGAGAGTATAATTGGTGAAGACTATTCAGAAATAAATTAACTTTAACGCATGTCTCAACATGGACGCTTCCAAGGTCGGACACACCCAGAAATATAATAAACCCATATATACATATAATAAGAATATAATAAAATTAACAANTTTGTATAAGCGCCCCATTAGCAGACATTTTATAAGAAATGGATTTTAAATAGAAAAATAAGTTACCATAAAGATTTTATTGCCTGAGAGTATAATTGGCGAAGACTATTCAGAAATAAATTAACTTTAACGCATGTCTCAACATGGAAGCTTCCAAGGTCGGACACACCCAGAAATATAATAAACCCATATATACATATAATAAGAATATAATAAAATTAACAAGTAAATTTTAAATAACCCTTTTCATAAACTATTAGGGCCATATTATTTCTTTAAAGTAAAATTTTACTGCAAATTATGTATTTATATAAGCTGTGAAAGCATTATGTGAATAAATTCCCTTGTAAGTTTCAGAACAACGTTACCAACTATTCATGAACAGCTGCAACCAGAAGTGACGTCACATCTTCTCATCCAAAGTTCCTCCGGAGGGCGGCGCAAGCAATGTCTGCGATAGCTGAGGCAGCAGGACACCTGTTCTGACGTTACACTGCATCAGCTCTACTGTTATTACACTGCATCAGCTCTAACGTTTAATGCTGCTCGCGAGTCGTACACAGGTAACCAGCAGTTTTCATATTTTACGTACACTATTTACACTGCACCCTGCAGGTAACAGGAAAACTTACATAACAACTTTTCTCTAAAAATGTATAATTGTTAACAAAAAAAATTAGCTTAAAAATATTAAGATTCCTGACAGGATACCTCCAAAATCAAAGGTTTGTAAATTACAATATATATAATACCAAAAAATTTAAAAAAAGTTATTTTTCAATACTGATAACAATAGAAATATTAAGAAGGAAAAAACGACCACATTAAAAAGTCTACGAATGAAACAATGAATTGTTTATATCAATTTTATGACAAAGAGACATCTAACTTATAGTAATTTATAGTAATGTGGCCATACAATAACATGTAGTTAAGACATGGTATTTTTAAGGTGAATTTTAAGATTTTCATTCTTTTATAAATAATAAACTTTGTTGTAAAGTTTAAAAGAATTTTATATACATCTTATTATTATTAGTGAACCATTTTGTTGTCAAATACGTTAACATTTGTTACATTAAACATTTGTTTTTTTTTTTAGATACGAGTGTATATATTAGAATACACCTCTTGCTGAAAACTCCTCAAACCATAAGGATTTATAGGCCGTGCTTTCGCAGTCCCTACACATACTGGGTATCGGGATCAAGCCAGCTTTTGCCCTTTATGTATTGAAACGTAGTTAAAAAGCAGCTGCAGCTTTGTTTTATTTTCATAATTAATGTAAGTTTAAATAATTAATTTAATAACATGCTACATTACGATACCGTCCTTTCACTATCCTCACCACTGTGATATCACGTATAACTTATTACACTGGGCCGCACCAACCACATCAGGTCAAGAGCACGTAGTGCATGTTAACAGGAACGGAACTTGCACCTTCTTGTTAACAAGGATTAGGCAACTCTTGTGACCACCCTACTTATTTATTACAAGAGGTAACTCTTTTAAAAAATAAGTAGGCGAACCGAAATGGTGTTTAACCAACAGCCACAGCTGTTGGGCGTATGGGCAAATGGTTGTACTGTCGTAGCAGCTCGCGCCACGACGTACGATGTGACGCATCGCCAAGTGGCATTGAATTGGCCTGTAACCCGAAACTGAAGTGCTGAGAGCCCCAAAGTTTAACGAGTAGTGAGCAGCATTTTTCCAAACACATCAAACAACATCATCTCATTCACATCTACAGTCAGGGGTGTGTTTTATTGTATTAAGAGCAATCGATTATGGCAACTTACACCTCTTTGCCCAGGTGGACTCGTCCATCCCTTCAGGAGACAGTCCCCTAACAACTCTATAGCCAGCGAAATTCAAACCCATAACAGGAAATGAAATACAGATACTTTTCACGAGAGAGAATTTTGGTGTATTTAATGTTTATTTATAAAATAGCAATTATGTTTTCAAAAAGGGAAATTACCTACAAAGGCATCCATCCTTGTAACATGTCATTTAGTGTGGTGACACTCCCCGTCAACTTCACAACATCAATCTTAACAGACATTTGTCAATCAACAGGGATGTCGCCAATGTTTTTCATTTAATTTATACACATTTTCACCATTGCCATAATGTTAAACTGTGTTCATGTCAAGTCTTTCCATTTGGCGTTAGCCGCCCGTCCTCGTCACTTGTGATGGAAGCTTATGTCACTCTGCCAGTTCATCTCATCACTCGAGCCAGACTTGCAGCGTGTTCGTCCAATCCGCGAGCCCCCTCGGTAACATCATGTATGATGATATAACTTCATTACAATAGGAACATAATTAATCAGATCATTTGTTTTCTTTTTTTCCGTACCTAGGGGAAAACCACCCGCATTCTCACCAGAGAGCTAACCAATACCACAGATTCACATAACATCGCGCTCATTTTCACGCTAAGATCACTGGCAGGCTGTAAGTGCTGGGTATGTTTTCTTTCATTATTCACATTTAATCAAGCACAGTGAGTAAACCGCTTTACAAAGTTCAATGTGTGAATATGCATTGTCCTCCAGGATGTGTACTGCGCAACACCCTTTGTAGTACCACCCAAAATTTACTAGCATATTTCGGGCGTACAAGACGGCCAACAGTCTCATCATAAGGTGTTAATTGTGTCAATGTAGATAACGTGTAATGCGTGACATTGATGCAGAACCGCTTCCTACCCTCCAGACCGTTTGCCACAGCATGTCCACCGCATCAACCGCAGTAGTATAACTGCAGCACACCATGAGTGCCAACCCGAGTGCAGTGTATTTGTGTGTGAAGGTGCAGAACAGTGCTGCGCAACAGCATACCACCACAGTCCAAACACCAAAACCACCTGTAGGTGTGCGAGTGTGTATAAAGGGAGACTCAGCATACTAAATTTGTAATACAACTTCAAAGCAAGTATTTAAAAGGAAAGAAAGACAGACTAAGAGTGGATTCACATATTTTTAACATCAGTTGTTTTACCCTCATTTCATGCCATACAAGAGTAGATTGTAATGTTTTATTCAGGGAATATTTATGTGTTTATTTTGTTAATATATTATGAAAGTGCTAATGTCCTTCTAATTGTTGCACGTTGCAGGCAAGCAGAAAGTAGTGCAGGGTCAGTCATGTGCCACTATAGTTCATGTCACGTGTGCTCACCAGAGTCAGTCACAGTCAAGAATCTTAAAAGGTCGGCATGCACCACGTCGTGCTCTGTGTCTTCATATTTTCACGCCAATTACCTTTAGCTGCAATAGTCTAATGTNGGTCGGCATGCACCACGTCGTGCTCTGTGTCTTCATATTTTCACGCCAATTACCTTTAGCTGCAATAGTCTAATGTAATATACCGGAACCTGTTCTTTCTGCACCTGGAGATGTCATCCAATCTTACCTGGGAGTAGCATCGTCCGGGGAATCTTAATGCAAGAATAATTAATTAGATCACAAATGTGTATTTTTCACAGTTGTGCAGGCCAGAGTCCGTATAAATTGTTCACCTAGAGTGATGTAAGTGTTTCTGTGCTAGAGTAATACATGCAAGTTTTCAGACTTTGTGTCTTTTATTTGAAGCACTGCCTTCGGGAGTTTAGGGGTACAGGTCCCCTATAACCCGCTTTCACCGAGTTTTCTGTAAATTACTTAAAAGTCAGTATGCTCAACTCAGAGATTTTACAGTTTAAGGTCTGTGGGTCCGCCTGAATAGGCCCACGATAATTTCCATGTAAGTATCAGAAGCGAGAGCTTTTCCAACATGTCTTCGTGGGACAATNGCCTGAATAGGCCCACGATAATTTCCATGTAAGTATCAGAAGCGAGAGCTTTTCCAACATGTCTTCGTGGGACAACGTACGAACGTGCGAAGGGTCCGCAGGAACAATTAGCACCACTTACCGATGGTGTCTGGTACCTAGTCGGGTATCCAAATACACAAACTACCTAACAANTAGCACCACTTACCGATGGTGTCTGGTACCTAGTCGGGTATCCAAATACACAAACTACCTAACAATGATTTTCGCCGTCTCTCAAAACGTACCTTAACCCAACACCACTTAGCCAACATGTGTTAATTGTTTCCTTTCTGTAAGGTGTCCCTTTCCCTCATCAGTCCTCAAGTTTTTCGACCTAGAGAACCTCAAAATTTCACAGCACCCCAACCCCTCCTCGAAAAATTTCACCGCCTATTTACCCACTCACAAGCCAACAACGTCAAGAGCATATCAACCTGGGACAATGCTCTGAGGCCAGCCAGATGCTAGAACAACGCCCAAAAATGCCACATGGCGTAAAAGTGCGCCAAAATCCTGAAGCGAATCGCTTATTTTCGGACAGTACTGCATCACCACCACCCCCCACCCCCTACAATGCTGTTAACTATGCAGCACAGCGGACGGGTACACCTGCACTCAAATCCTCCCCCTGATTCAGCACCATAAAACCAGCTAGGAGTATCAATTGGCACAGCGGACTATGTGCATGACTATGTCCCCTCCATCGCCTGGTGGTACATCCCGCCAATCGGGTGCAGAGAGGTCAATGGCAAAGGGGAGGGCCGTACCCTTGACCACCCACTGCTGGGTTTGGCTGCCGTGCCACGACTGTCAACAATGGCTGCCCTCACACCTCTAGGCATCCTGACAACTCTGTGTTGGCAATGCTTTCACCCTATCCCACGGAATGTAGTGGTGAAATACTAATCAGGCACAACTTATTCCAAGTGCGCTCGTAGGATCAGCCCAACGAGCAACCGTAGAGCGAATAACCGCGAGCACATGATCAGCTCCGAAGTGATAAACTAAATTTAAAGCCAGTACAAATTTGAAATTTTGTCAACAAAATTAATACATTCAGTTCTCAAACAACAAAATTTTGTGTACCAGTTTATTGGGACAATGTATCCCTAACCTTCTGTGCAATTTGTGCCTACAGCATTACCATTCAACATGCCTCACCATGACCGAACTCGCGACCATACAAAACCAGAATTTTCAGTGCTCACATTATCTCAGTGAATACTTCTACAGTGTGCAAAGATTTATTAACTGGTTCAGACTGTCAACCAATGCAATGTGATCACCCAGTGTGTCCAGGGAGCTAAAATAGTGACGTGTTACAATGCAGGGTGTGTGTAATGCATGTAGACGGGCAATATTTATATCCTGGCGAGAGACTGACTGTACGAGACGGCAAGTGCATGTGTCAGCATTGTACAGTAGAAGCCGACACTGCACCACAGCTGCCACATGCTATAATCGCGCACATGTCAGATTAAAAAATGCAGTGCTGCTCGCTCATTCCACATCCTGCCAGCGGGCTTTGACTGCTGAACCTCTCCCTTACCTATAATTTGCCCCTTTTACATACCACTACTCACCACCTACTTCTCCATGCTGGTCTTCCCCCAGAAAATGATTCCAGTGCCACCAACTTACGCACCATAAGTTCCACAACTAAACATGGGGACACGATTACTTCGTTCCACCAGCTGCGAGTACATAGCCACAAAGAAGTGGAAGGCAACACCAAACCACTGCAGCAATCATAACCTTTGAGCCTGGACCAATCAGTGTTACCATACCCTTCCTATGCGAGAGCATCTACAGAGGACCCATATGCGTTCCTGAGTGGCTGTACAGCACACCTGCAACATTATGGAATATGGGTGGAAGAGCGACCTAGCTGCGTTTTTAGCACAACTCTCTGGATAAGCGTGTTCCTGATGGTAATCTATCAATTACTACGGTCTAGAGTTAGAGGAGTTCCTCCATGCTTTCCAGTGCAGCGATGGAAGAACATTCATATCACTTCAAGCACAAAGCAAANGATAAGCGTGTTCCTGATGGTAATCTATCAATTACTACGGTCTAGAGTTAGAGGAGTTCCTCCATGCTTTCCAGTGCAGCGATGGAAGAACATTCATATCACTTCAAGCACAAAGCAAAATGATGTCAGAAGAGCAACAGCCAAAGGAGAAACTAACCACATTTATCACCAGTAAAATGCATCTTGTCAGACGTTTTCACCCGCCCCTGCCCGACCGCGAAGTGCTCGAATTGGTGGCGGAAATAGTGCGCCCAGNCATCTTGTCAGACGTTTTCACCCGCCCCTGCCCGACCGCGAAGTGCTCGAATTGGTGGCGGAAATAGTGCGCCCAGAATACCATGCCATGTTTGTACCGCTGCTTAATAGCAGCCTTAATTAATGTGTGTGCGCCATGATAATTTTGAAGCGAAATTTGTGAAACTAGTGCTGCACGATGGAGCCACGAGCAACGTCAGAACAGTTAGAAGGGACAGGACGCAGTGTAAAAAAGTACTAAAACACGCTCTTTTGGTAAACAATGGGACAAAAATTACAGTGCAGGACAGAGAACAGAATAATTTACCAGTCCAAGTGACAACAAAAGCAATAGTGCGATATACAGTATGTGAAACAAATACGTGAAGGGGGCAGAAGCCCACCACTGCCAACTCAGTGCCATTATAGTGATGGTCAAGTATACCATTGTCACAGTGCATATCCTAACAATCCCCACCTCAAACAAATAATCATGCAAGCATCAATCCGGGAAATGGGAAACAGGGGTACAGAAGCCGGATGTTCTCGACAACCCAGTCCCTGACAACTTTACTGACTTGATAGCCCAACAAGCACTAATTAGCTAGGTTAGTATCAGTCATTCACAGTTCAACCGTATTTAGTGTTTATTAACTGTCATCAAATCCAAGCATTAATAGACATTGCTGCCTCACATAACTTCATATAGCCTAGTTTCGTACATCCTACAGATATCAATTCAACACTCACGTAACTCGTTTAGCCACAAACCAGCACATCAACATCGCACTATTTCAAGCCACAGTGACGGTTCGCATATGTGACCTAGAAACAATAACCACAGCAGTTGTTACCCTGGACATTAGGGAAGATGCCATCCTTGGTGTACTGTGTCTTACTGAGCAAAATAACATAGTAGAACCAGCAGAACGTCGCATCCATTACAGCCTAAAGGAGTGATGCACAGTATATAACCTCGACCCACGACCAGCAGATACAGATGTTACACTAGCGGACATTGGCAACAATACACCGCCCGAACACCAAGCAGCTTTTCGGAGGCTCCTTGACGAGCGCCGAGACGTGTTTGCAGCACACACCACCCTTCGTCGAACCACAGTGGCTGAGCATGCCATACCGCTAGTGCAAGACATTACTATAAACACTCCACCACATGGTTATTTACCGCACCAAGCGCGAATTATTAAAGAACAAATTCAAGAATTGTTGATGGACAGTGTTATTGNCCACATGGTTATTTACCGCACCAAGCGCGAATTATTAAAGAACAAATTCAAGAATTGTTGATGGACAGTGTTATTGAACTAATGAACAGTGACTTCAATAACTCCATAACACTGGCAGATAAAAAAGATTGCCTGTGGTGATTTGTGAAGATTTTCGGCTAGTACACCAATTGACACATAGTGTACTACCACAATATATCAGCGTCAAATATGCTCTCAGTTCCTTATGGCAAGCCAACGTAATGTCATCCATTGACCTTAAGAGTGGACATTGGCAAGTACCCATCAAACTCGAAGACTATGGCAAAACTGCTTTCATTGGCCCCCCTCCCCCCATGACAGGCGTTTTCAGTTCTGTGCCATGCCGTTCCGACTGAAGTGAGTAACGGACACCTTCCAGGTGATAATTGTTAGAGTGTTCGACGTCCTCATCTCCGAATTCACACTACTTGGATGCCATAGTGATATGGTTTGCAATTTGGGAGGAGCACGTACACCACCTGTAACTTGTGCTCGAGAGGTTGGCCATCAATGTCCTCATGTACGCAACTGCCAAAAGTCATTCCGNGTACACCACCTGTAACTTGTGCTCGAGAGGTTGGCCATCAATGTCCTCATGTACGCAACTGCCAAAAGTCATTCCGGAAAGACCAGCACCGATTTCCTGGGGCATGTCCTCGACGAGGAAGGCAACAAAACCAACCCCAAAAACTGTGGCTGATTAACGAGTACTCACCACCACGTACTGCTAATAAAATGGCTCTGTGAACACATCCAGAAATTTGCCATCATAACCACACCACTCACTGACCTGCTGTCAACCCAGCGGTGGTTTGAATAGGACTACCCTGCCAACGATGCCTTCCAGCAGATCAAGTAATGTTTTAGAGTGTGCTCGACCTTGGCGAGGTACGATGCCACAAAACACCTCTANATACACCACCTGTAACTTGTGCTCGAGAGGTTGGCCATCAATGTCCTCATGTACGCAACTGCCAAAAGTCATTCCAGAAAGACCAGAACCGATTTCCTGGGGCATGTCCTCGACGAGGAAGGCAACAAAACCAACCCCAAAAACTGTGGCTGATTAACGAGTACTCACCACCACGAACTGCTAATAAAATGGCTCTGTGAGCACATCCAGAAATTTGCCATCATAACCACACCACTCACTGTCCTGCTGTCAACCCAGCGGTGGTTTGAATAGGACTACCCTGCCAACAATGCCTTCCAGCAGATCAAGTAATGTTTTAGAGTGTGCTCGACCTTGGCGAGGTACGATGCCACAAAACACCTCTACCTGCCAACCGATGCCAGCCAAGAAGGACTCGTGTGCAGTGCTCTTCCAGTGGGGTGACAATAACGAATGTCACATCATCGTCTTCACTGGTGCCAAGTTCGGGCCAACTGAGCAGAGGTACGAAATCAATGATCATGAATGCTTGGTTGTGGTATGGTCCATCAAGAATATCCGAGCGTACTTGGAGTACTAGTGCTTCACGCTTCACACAAAATAATGCTGCTTAGTCTGTCTCCACACCATGTGTGTGGCATGCAGAAAGATGATGTGGTGGACATTGCTTCTTCAAGCTAACGACTTCGTCATGGAGCATGTACTGGGCAGTGAAAAACAGATTGCAGATGCACTGTCAAGGTCACCATGAGCCGACATCATGGTGCAGGACGATGCATAGTGGGCGGAGATATTCTCACGAACAAAGAAGTAACCAATGAGTGAGGTAAGCCTTCACCAGATTAACGCCACTAACAAGCGACCTCATTCTACATGATCTATACCATGACATGAAGGAATCGCAGCTAGAGTGCGCACTCACTCGTGAACAGAAAGAACGTAGCACGCAGCAGGATGTCGAGTTTTGGAGCGTAATTGATGGCCACATAGCAACATGTTCACCCAGTAACCATGAAGTGTGGATACTGTTTGCCCCCCCACGCCCCCCCAGGCAACCAGCAC
>NQII01000258.1:280693-298091 GCA_002778355.1 Clitarchus hookeri
ACACCGTAGCAGGCCGCCCATATCAACACCAGCAGCAGCCGCACCAACACCATTTAGGCCACTCGAGAGCCCCTTATGCCCAGCAGCTCCGACATCGTGGGGCCATGGCTTGTCCCTGCGGTGCCTGAAGATGCATGGCCCACAAACCATCTCAACAGAAGGGAGGATTTTGACGCAGGAAGGCTTCCTGCCCTCCAGACCGTTTGCCACGCTGCACGTCCACTGCATCAACCGCACTAGTTTTAGCTGCAATGCACCGCGAGTGCCGACAAGAGTGCAATGCATATGTGTGAAATTAAAGAGCAGTGCAGCACAACTGCATATCCTCCCTTCCCACAACATCCTTAGGTGGGCGAGGGTACATAATGACAGAACCAGAATATATAATTTGTAAGGCAATTTCAATGCCAATATTTGAAAGTAAAGAAAGGCAAACTATGAGTATAAATGTTCAGAGATGCCCCACTAGCATTTGACGGTTTTTATTTTGTAATTATCAATTTAACNGCAAACTATGAGTATAAATGTTCAGAGATGCCCCACTAGCATTTGACGGTTTTTATTTTGTAATTATCAATTTAACTTATTTTTTACATCAGATGTTTCACCCTCATTTTATGCCAAACAAGTGTAGATTGTAACCATTTATTCAGAAAATAGTTATGTATTTATTTTGTTAATTTATCATGCAAGTGGTCATGTCCTTTTAATTTTTGTAGGTTACAGGCAAGCAGAAAGTAGTGCACGGTGAGCCGTGTGCCACCATACTTCACACCAAACATACTCGCCAGAGTCAGTCACCGTCGAGCATCTCAAAGTGTCGGCACGTGTCACGTCGTGCTCCGAGTGCCTTCACGTTTTTGTGACAATCACCTTTAACTGCAATAGTTTAATGTAACGAACCGGAACTTGATATTTCTGCACTCGGAGGTTCCACCCTTGCTTTCCCACAAACAGTATCGCCCGGGGAAGCTTAATGCACCAATAATTAATTTTATGCACAAATGTATATTTTTCACTGTTTTGCCTATTTGGTAGGCTGCAGTCCAGAGTCCTTATAAATGGTTCATCTAGAGTGACCTAAGTGTTTCTATGCAAGAGTAATTACATGCAAGTTTTCAGTCTTCTATCTTGTCTTTTATTCCAAGCATTGCCTTCAGGCATTTCGAGGTACGGGTCCCTTATAACCCATCTGCGCCCAGTTTCACATAAATTTCTTAAAAGCCAGTATACTCAATGCAGATCTTTTAAAGTTTAAGGTGTGTCGGTAAGCCTGAATAGGCCCACAATATTTCTATGTTAGTATCAGGAGCGTGGGGTTCNTTTAAAGTTTAAGGTGTGTCGGTAAGCCTGAATAGGCCCACAATATTTCTATGTTAGTATCAGGAGCGTGGGGTTCTTCACACATTTCACCGAATGTCTGCGTATTTCCGGACGAACGGTCTGCTGTGCCCTGAGATCACCACCAGCAGCAACAATTGACATGACTTGCCGATGGTGTCTGGCGCTTAGTCGGGTATCCAAATGCAGAAACCACCTAACAATGTTTTTCACCACCCCTCAAAACTTCCCTTAACCCATCACCATCTTGCCAACAGGCAGTAGCAAAATCAGGCTTCTTCAGTTCGTGTTTAACAACCACCAATATTTTAACCATATTCTATCCAATTTTTCAACAACCACTTCCTTAAAAAAAAACTAATGTGTCCACAGAAAAAATATGTAAACTGGAGTTCCGAGAAACTGTGTTAGGAGACAACTACCGCCTAAGATCTGGAACACAATATGCAACGATGTTATGCTTCAGCCCTGCTTTTATCTGCATATAGGCTAAGTAAAGTTCTCATGCAATGTAAATAGTTTGCAAGGCGTGACATCTACACATTGTTACATACATATATTTTATATTTCTGATGAAAGAATTCAAAGGAATGTGAGAATCTGGATATTTTATAACCTTAATGTAAATAGTTCAGTAGTGCACTAAGATGGGCGCGAACCAGTATCTTATTTTGTTAATTATTTTTTGACTGGAATAATAACCATTTCAAGGAAGTAAAAGATGTAACATAACATAGGAGAATTGTTTATTTTGTTGAAAGAAATATTTTATGATAATGTCTCAAAATACAGTAGTCTGTCACCATGTTATCTAATATTGCATATCAAAGCATAATGCATAGAGTAGTGAACTGGTACATCTAGATTGAAGTGATAATTTTTTTATTTTCTGTCAAATACTGCCCACAGTTTAAATCAACATCTCTACCCTCTTAATTTAGAATGCCTTTATACTAAGTGAGATGGTAAATACTGCTTGTTTTCACAAGTGCNCAACATCTCTACCCTCTTAATTTAGAATGCCTTTATACTAAGTGAGATGGTAAATACTGCTTGTTTTCACAAGTGCTTGGGATTGTACCTGATAACCTCTACTTATTTAATTGATGAAATTTTTGAATTCATAATGATGGATGTGGTCGAGGTTAACCACTTGGCTATATTTAACTTACGATGTACATAAGACAGCATATATGGGCTACAATCAAACTATTAACTGTATAAGCATAAAACATTTGNACAATCAAACTATTAACTGTATAAGCATAAAACATTTGTCTCTCTGGCATTTTTCTTTATTTAGTGTGACTTTTGTGCTCCATCCACCAGCTTATTTAGCCTATTGCAGCCTATCCNCAACATCTCTACCCTCTTAATTTAGAATGCCTTTATACTAAGTGAGATGGTAAATACTGCTTGTTTTCACAAGTGATTGGGATTGTACCTGATAACCTCTACTAATTTAATTGATGAAATTTTTGAATTCATAATGATGGATGTGGTCGAGGTTAACCACTTGGCTATATTTAACTTACGATGTACATAAGACAGCATATATGGGCTACAATCAAACTATTAACTGTATAAGCATAAAACATTTGTTTCTCTGGCATTTTTCTTTATTTAGTGTGACTTTTGTGCTCCATCCACCAGCTTATTTAGCCTATTGCAGCCTATCCAAACTGGTGGTGAAGCCACTTACAGGTGGAAATGTATGCCCGTAACAGTAACCTTATGAGCATTAAACCACTGTCACACACATACATAAATTTTAGAATCAATACTGATTTATTTTTAGTTTGTCAAACTTTAACATTTGGCCATCACCTTGAATTTAATAGTTTTGACCATGTACAAGAGGCAATAAGGTGGAAGTCGAATTCTATGATTTCATATCTAGTTTTACTTTCACAATCACCACCAGGGATTCAAGCACAGTTTCCTGGTTTACTCCTTGGATGCATGAGTCTGCAGTGTTTCGAGTATATGGTGTCATGTGAATCTTGTGCTAGGCCATTACTTAAATAGTAACCTACAATTAGTGCTACCTAGTAACTACAGATTTTCAGTGGACTTTTAGCATGATATGTGCCTTCAAGTAGCCTTTTTAGCAAAATATCGCAAGAATATGCTCGGTTGGAATAATTCAACCAGAGGTTAAAAAAAAGTGAAGTAAGCCTCGTCTAAATAAAATTTGATCTACACATACGGCAATTATTAAATCCAATATTTTGTAAAAATAAAGAAAAGGCAAGACAAATTCAATCTAAGTAGTGTAAACAGGGGTTACGTTGCACCTGCAGAGGTAACCTTATACAGCTCAGAATGTATAGTTTTTGCTATTTGGAAAGTGAACATCGAACTGTTTTTTGCCATTTGGAAAGTGAATATTGAACTGCAGCTGAGTATTTCAAACTCTGAATATTATTTGTCCAGGTCAAATTTGATATTCCTTCCACGAACTGGCACCAAACATTTTGAATGATGCATATTAACCTTTGCAGGTGCAAAGTAAACCTGCTTTATTGTAATGTTTAAAAAAATATTTTCCAGTTGCTTGAAAATGCTGACAATACAAATTTTGAAGATGCAAAAAATATTGTGAAATGTTTGAATGTGCACGATGTCTCAGATTGGTGTTGTAATTGATAGGGAATGATTCAAATATTTCAGACTAATAATTGGAAAATAAAGTACATCGAATGCTTTATATATTCACTCTTAAAAGTTTGTGGCGTGTATTTGCAACTCAGTCTGCACACCTCGACTGTGTGTAACTTGCAATGTCATTCACAAAGATCCCAAATGTGCAGTTAACAATAAGCAGTCGTGAAGATAAAGTGACATATCCACTGATGTACAGTACAGGAGACCAAAATAGCTTTTCCTAGATGCTAGAGATAGACTGTCAGATGAACACAGAAAACATTGCTCAGAATGTGCACTCATTTAATACTGGTAAATCTAATTACATGGGTTACACTGTATACTTAATGTAAACATTAAAATTTACTGCCATAAATTTTTGTGCAAATATGTCTGGATTTGAGTATTTGTGGAAACTAAAATATTTTGTGGAAATATGCCCATTATAGGCCACTCCATAAAGTTGGTATCTTGTAAGATAAATAATTCCTAATTAAGTTCTAAGTTATGGTTGTTTGTAAATTCACGTAAAATATGTTTGGAGTTCGTGAATTGTCGTTTTGCATAATATATGAGACAACATGAATTCACAACGATGCAAGACACTAAATACCTTCTCTCCCTGTTCCTGAAACTTTTTCCAAAAATATTAAGATGTGGTTATTCTCTCAATGCGTACGACATTCTTGACTCCAAGTTTGACATAAAGGATTATACCAAATAGTTTATATAGATTACAAAAAAATGTTGCTGTCTTACTGAGCATTGCGACCTAAGCCCTCTACTGTTGTACATTCTAATTTTTACTCTCGGGAATAGTTCAACAAAAGTTAGTTGCGTACAATATTACATCCACGTATACACATCATTGCCTATGTGCAACGCGTTCCAATGCTGCTACTAGAATCTTTTGTGCATTTTAGTAGTAAAATGCACTTGCATCAAAACTTCCACTTTTGTTAAATAGGGCGTACCATTCAATAAAACCACCAAAATGCCATAAACATGAAGGGAACGAGTTGTCTGCAATTAGGTGGCCACCTTTGTTATGTTCTTTGCTTTAGATCTCGTTAACATAAAATACAGGCCAGGCATTTGCAGTTGGATTTCATGATTTTTGTAATTGGTTCTAAAAGAATACTGTTTTTTTTAATTAGTTTTCAATTGTGAATATCTCCTTTAGTATTTGGGCTTAGCAAATATATATATATATACACACACACGGGCGCGTAATTTTCAATAAGGAATATACCACCGAAATATTTCGGGCAAGATTCCGAAATAGGTACTTGTGGCAGTGATATTAAAGTCATCGAACTTTCTAAAAGCGATAGAATACATAATTTACGAGTGACAACAAAAACTACTAATCATATTCAAAAATAAATACAACCATATTAGAACCTGAATAAACAATGTCCTCTTGGCCACACTATGGCTGCAAATGTTTAATCTGTAATTTATCTAATCTCTGAGATAAATATGCTAGTAGATTAGTTATCTTCGTTCAGCCAGGCACATCGGCTGCAGGCATTGGTGCCATGGTCTCAGCTGCCATGATGTCACAGTAACAGCGGTGATCAGTCCATCTTCTTTGTTGGCGTCACAACCAGCATTCGATGCCATGATAAATGTTCGTTCCCCATCATACCTAAAAAATATTTTAATAAAGAAATAATTTTAATAAAAATATTTTAATAGAAAATTATAAAAAATTAAAAAGCATCTGCCTGCCACCTTGGATTGTTAATAATTATATCGGTTTAGAGTGTCGCTGCAAATCACAATTTCATTACATGAAATAAATTATTTTAAAAAATGTTATTAATAATTTTAAACTGCCATATNATTACATGAAATAAATTATTTTAAAAAATGTCATTAATAATTTTAAACTGCCATATCAGGTTCTTTTTCATCTCCCCTCCTCAGCCAAAAATAACATAATTAAAAAAAATTAATTTAAATTTAAATTTATTTTAAAAATTAAAAAATATAAGATGTAAGTATTGAGTGTTATATATCACTGGACTNTTAATTTAAATTTAAATTTATTTTAAAAATTAAAAAATATAAGATGTAAGTATTGAGTGTTATATATCACTGGACTCGTTTTCCAAGGCGTATACGATCGTGACATCATATCAATTATATAAACCACTGTCAGGGCCACTGTATTGGAATTTAGAGGTATGCCCCTACACCTCAATAATAAAAACTCTGTACCATCACCCACACTACCAACACCCCTCCTCCATCCCAAAAACCAGTAACAAAAAAAATGTGTTACAATTAGCATTCATCACCACTCTTCCCCTCACCGAAAACCAACACCCAGCTCCCTCATCGCTCCTCAATATCCCACACTTCCTATCCCTTGACCAAAACCATCTCTCTTACCAATGCTTCACAACATTTCGCAACTCCTAAAAACCACTCACCCTACCCCACCCCCTCCCCATTACACCATCAACCTCAGAACAATCACTACTCAGGCCCCCTCACCCTCCCCTTCACATATACAACCACTTTACCCCCTCAAAAACTACCATTACCCCACCTCACCTAACCACACACTAATGCAACACGCCCACATCCACACCCACCTAAATCCTCTCACACCCCTCATCCACACACCAGTCACATCACACCCTCACCAAATACATTTAAAAGTAAACGATGTATCATAGAGCTCATTTTTTTCAGTTGGGCCTGTATCTTAAAATCATAGTATGCCCACATTTTCGCAAGTCAAGTTGTAAGCAAGAGAATATCTAAAGGCAGATGCGATTATAATTTGCGATTTCTTAGGGCCAGGCTCAAGAAATTAANGCGATTTCTTAGGGCCAGGCTCAAGAAATTAAATTTCCAAGCACCATAATAGCTCTGGGAAAGCACTACGATCATTTGTAAACATAGTGATTAGCCAATATTTGCATCATAGTGCTTTTTTTTTATATCAAAATCGGTTTTAACAGGGGAAAAAAATTTACAATTAAAATTATTAAATTATTTTTTCAAACTTATTAAAATTATTACTATAAAATTTGTCAGGTTCGTTGGCATCCTTAGTTCTAATTCGTTAAATACGAAACCAACTATACAGGTACTCATGAACTTTGTCCTGCTGTGCGTCAACGATGTGCAGAAGCGTCAACGATATCCCACTGAAAGTTTCGTAGATGATATACTAGCGGTCCCAGATGGTTCGGTTGCCGTCACATCGCAAGGAGCAGGAACCATGGATGAAGATATCTTCGTGGAAAGAAATGTTGCTCCTGGTGATTAGGTGCCAGGTTCGTCGTTCATACTGATCGCAGCAGATTTCGGTAGTGCAGTCATATGATCAAAATCCCCATCCACTCTGCCGATGGAGGCCGCAACAATTCTCTGTTGCAGATCCGGCACCGAGGCATCGATAAGGCCTGCAGTTTAACTTTTCATGATATTACATGTTTACAGTAAGTATCGTTGCGGTATAAAAGTGACCCACACCGTAAGCACAGATATTTAATGTGGTTGGGATTGTTCATACCACCACAAAATTCACAGTGCAATGCGGTGTGTCAGTGCATAAATATCTTGTTGCAGTAGCTCCAGGGATAAGTTTTTTCTGGTGGTGGCGATACAGGTGACATCCCTAACCATGCAGGAGACACGTCAGCCAAAGAACAGGATGGTACAGCCGAAGAAACAGGTGTTGCAGAAAGAAATGGTGCTGTCAGTTCGACAGAAGTTGTAGTCGACGCCATTGAAGATGTCTCAACCAAAGAAGTCGATGGGGCTGTTGACATAATGCCTGAAGATGGCGATGGTGGTGATGTTGCTGGACATGTCCCATTTGAAGAACTCGATGGTGCTTCGGCNACATAATGCCTGAAGATGGCGATGGTGGTGATGTTGCTGGACATGTCCCATTTGAAGAACTCGATGGTGCTTCGGCTGGACCAACGACCGACATCTCCATAATATTTATGCCAGATTCCATCACCTGCTGCGATGATCTGCCACGCCCCAGGACCTCTTATCAAACTAAGCTCCATAAAATGAACTCAGATACATATATATCTGTCCATGTCATCATGGAAATATGGCTGTGAATCGTGGGAGGCGAAGGCATATTCTCTGTTGCACCAGGTAATTAGTTGACGAGTGCAGCATTCGTTCTCGTCATCGGGTGAGTGAAGAAATTTGGGCGGCTCTTAACAAGGAGGTCTTGAGAGCTTTTGAATGTTATTGAGGGGAGTATGGAGCAGCACTGCAATGAATGAGTGGGAGAAACAGGAGATCCCCGAGAAAATCTGCCGACCAGTGGCATCGTCTGGCACGATCCCTCATGCGAAAATCCGGGAGTGACCCGGATGAGGATTGAATCCTGTTCACCTTGGTGGGAGGCGAGCAGGCTATTCTCTCAGCCACTGCAGTACCCTTATCACCACAGACTTTGGCAATGTGGAGAGGTATAGGTACGAAACAATGTTACCATTGTCATTCGCACCGACGATGGAGGTTGCAACAAAACCCAAATATAAACTTCTTTCCAGAACTGTGGACGCCTTAAAGGCATAACTATCGCCGATTTGTAGGCTCCTCACATTGCTAAAACCCTTTGCGTATCGAATGTAAATTGTGATACCACGAATTGTGGATAATTTTTAATGCATGTAATCCACATCGACGGTGGGTGAACCAATCCCATTTGTTCTCAGCTGCAGATGATTCACCAAATCGAGTGTTCAGCCAGAGCCCTTCAATATCATTTCGTCCTCCTCGCAACATACTTACTTTATGGTCTTTTCAACACCGGCATCGATGTCATCCGCATTACACTCAGGTAAGTTTAAGTTCTTGATTGCCTTCTGTTTGTATACATTGGGTTCACTACAGCTATATTACAGCCATATATTATATTTCACAGCTCAGTATTTCCCCACTTCCTCTATAAGTTGGTTTATTAAANACAGCTATATTACAGCCATATATTATATTTCACAGCTCAGTATTTCCCCACTTCCTCTATAAGTTGGTTTATTAAATTATGCTCCATACAGGTCAGAGATGTACAAACTAGGGCTGAGCCGATACCCGTACCGATATATCGGAACAGGCCGATATCGTAATTATCAGAATTGTGCGCAGTTCTTGTTTAAATCGACGATATTATAACCGATATTTTGTCCTAAGTATCTAAGATGATGCTGTTTTCAACTTGTCATAATTGGAGTGGCTTAGCTCACTATTTGGTTTTATTAAAGTAATCACTATTTTTAAATTGATTTTTACTAAAGTACCCAACTGGCTGTGTTTATTTCTAAAGCAAAATTATGCACGTTTTTCACGATTGTTTACAAAACATGTATACAACAAAACAATAGTAGCCACCATTTGCATTTACAGAATTTTATCTATATAGACAAGCCTGCAGCATGAATAAAACTTAACATTTAATCTGCCTAACACATATATAATAATAAAAATAATTAATATGTACGATTATCTCCAAAATTATTTTGTCTTAGATGTTTCACGACAAACCGCGAACACAGCTATGCATAAAAAAAATCTTATGTAAACTTATAATGTTGTTTACATGCTGCACATTACTGCAGCCTAGCGGCGCTATTATGACAGTTTGTCCTTTTTTTTTTTTTTTTTTTGGTTTGTTTGCTGTTGCTGTAGTAATATGACGGTGTTAGGTTAGGGTACGAACATGGTGAAATTATTTACGTGTNTGGTTTGTTTGCTGTTGCTGTAGTAATATGACGGTGTTAGGTTAGGGTACGAACATGGTGAAATTATTTACGTGTTGTAAACAACAGTTGAATTAACTTATCTAAAGACACTGGGATGTGTCAACAAAAAACTTTGTTTAAGAGTTCCTTTCAAGTTTCACTAAAATATTAATGATTGTACTGTATTTACTTGATACATACGGATTCAGTGTTCTTAAACAGAAACACACTCTCACGATTATTAATTTTTTACCAAATAATATTTTCTAGGTCATTAGTCTGATATACGATTTATTCCAATTAAATTATCAATTATTTACTTTTGCTTGAGAAGGGTTTACCCCATGTATCCTGAACACATTGTGACTTNATTCCAATTAAATTATCAATTATTTACTTTTGCTTGAGAAGGGTTTACCCCATGTATCCTGAACACATTGTGACTTACTTGTAGGATCCTTTATTTATAATACATTTTCTTCAAATAAAAACATTTACTCATCTCTCTTACGTTAATACTGTATAATCAAAGTATATAAAAATTAATACAAGGAAGTAAACAAATTAAATATTTAACTTATTATTTAACTTGCAGTCTTTCTGCTTTACTACGTTTTTTTCTTCTTCATTTTCCTTTTTGTTCTATCCTTTTGTTTCACTTTTCTTCCCTTTTACCTTACTACCTTTCTCATACTATACTTTAGCACTCTCTTCCTCTTCGCTACTGTCCTAAATCTACCCCTCCTTTTCGTTTTCTTTTTCTCAACTCTCTTTACTCTCTTATTCCTTATCTTTTCCCTGACAACTTTACTGACCCTGGGTTTATATCTTTGCTTCTTCCTTTCNTATTCCTTATCTTTTCCCTGACAACTTTACTGACCCTGGGTTTATATCTTTGCTTCTTCCTTTCAAAACGTTGCCCGAAAACTGCATAATGTTTCAATTTACGATACCCCTTACTCTTAGCAACTCTTGCCTGTTGCAATTCACCAGCTGATTCCTCTCGCAGCTTTAATTCATTATTACTATTTAGTCGAACCCCACTAACCTTATTTCTCCCTTCCTTTATTACCTTTATCTTCGACTTACTAACCTCACAACAGTTAGGTTCACTCTCCCCTAAATTATCTGCAATTCTATCCTCTTTATTTATAACCTCTGCCTTTCTACCTTCACCAATTAACTCTTTACCTTCTTTGTCACAGCCAGTATAACCTTTAGTTGGTATGTCATTGCTATTTATATTAATTTTACTTTGCGCAATTGCTGTTGAAACCTTTCCTAACCTATTTAGAGATTCAACCCCCCACTTGTTTATATTTGTTATTTATTCCTCAAATTTTTTCTCACTCTTCTGGTTAACATGCTGTTGTTTCTGGCTTAACTCCTGTAAGGACAACAGGATCTTAAACATTTCTGTCTGACTATCCGTTTTCTGTGTATTCTGCGGTAATTGCGNCAACAGGATCTTAAACATTTCTGTCTGACTATCCGTTTTCTGTGTATTCTGCGGTAATTGCGCCATTTTTATTTCTGTTACTGCGTGGTAAACAAATAACCAAATAACTCACGAAATTAATATAACTTGCACACGAAAACGAAATAATAAAAAAAAATAACTCTCGGTGAATGTACTTGATCATATCCTTGATAACTAAACATAACCTGCATAGAAATTAACTACAATACCCGTAGTCCAATTACTTGCAATGATGACTTCACTGATGGTCGATGATCTTAGTGTTTTACTGCTTTTGTAGAATGAGGTCTCGTACCTGAAACTTCGGCGTCGTGCTACTGGAAACCTGGAACTGCCGGTAACTTGACGTGTTGATCTCGTAGATATCTCGTAGATCAGTCTTCACGTGGTATTATTTGTGCCCCACATTGGGCGCCATTTTGTAACATTGGACCTCGCAGTTACACCGCGGACGTTAAGTTACCGACTACCTGTAACTTATAACTCAACTAGCTCAGAAGTAGTACACGAGACTCACTAAAATGGACGCCGATTAATTAAGAAATAAGTTCAAGTTCCAGAGTAGTTTCTTCTATACTTTATTTATCATTTTTTGACACAGTTCACAGCCGAAGTTCAAAGTTCAGAATATGCAGAGTACGAACGTTCACATATAACCATACAAGTGCATCACAGTGCCACAATCGTTTACAAATTAATTCTTGTTATAAAAAACAGGTCCAAAGAAATAATAAATGCGTACACCTCCCACACCGGTGGAGAAATAAAATAGCAAAGTCTAGTTGCCGATATGGGGGTTCTCGACACGCCCGACGCGGCATAGGCGAGTATTGTAAGACGACTGAACTCAAGGGCAACTCTCTTCCTCTAACTGACTTGCCCTCAAGGGCGACTGACCTGAAGCACCGCTTGACCTGAAGTAATTTGAAGGGTGACAGACACACGCGTCTTTTGTGCTGCCTATCACCCCCCTCTCCTGAGATAAGGGCCTGACGAGCCACACACGCCGCACACGCTCTCGACACGTTATCGAAACCCAAACTGCATCATAGGAACTAAAATTGTTGACGCCGTTAACATCCAGAGAAAGGAACTCCTCGTACAACAAAACTTTTTGGCGCATTCTGAAAAAAGCTAAATAATGCTGACGCTTAACAAAAACTGAAAACTACGACGTTCGAAACGAAACGACAACCAGACTCCTAATAAACGTAAAACAGCAAACGTCCGCCCGATAAACAAACTATCACGGGAAAAGAGCCCCCACGGCTTTAAACTTCAAACCCGATAAAAATATTACGAAGCTTAACAGCGCTTAATAAAAACGAACGAAAGTTAAACACGTGTCCCGAATCTTAAGAATATTGTGTCATTACAACATCCGTATGGAACTCCTTACACATGCATAGTTTTCATTCATTCGGGCTTCATTAGCATTTGCGAAAGGNCTTAACAGCGCTTAATAAAAACGAACGAAATTTAAACACGTGTCCCGAATCTTAAGAATATTGTGTCATTACAACATCCGTATGGAACTCCTTACACATGCATAGTTTTCATTCATTCGGGCTTCATTAGCATTTGCGAAAGGCTTGTTGTAGATGGTGCCTGGAAGGAATCAACCATCTGCCCCCGACTTTCACAGCTGAAGTTTTCTGCCTCCAGTGTGTGTAGCCCAGATACCATCCCATTCGGCAAGAACATCCATATTGTTTGCCACTGTGTGACGCTGGATGAACTGGGCCAGCCTACCCCGGATACCAGCCTTGATAAATAGATGAAATCATAATCGCTGAGAAGCTCGATCTCTGCCTTCGTCTTTTTCAGCCTTATGTCAAACGAGAATCCAGGGGCACTCAAGTACCGAGCACAATCCAGTCCGTATGTTGACAGACATAGTCCCTTGATCGCATAATATCAAGACGTCCGTCATAAAATATAGCTCCGCATACTCTTTTAGCATGCTGTATCTGAATGTCTCCCAGAGCTTCTGCACATGCAGGTAATCCTCCCGTGTAATGTCACATCCGATGAGGCGGTTGTGAAAAGCATCAATGCCCAGCAGCCGTGGCTCTGCGAGTTTCCCCCACGAGTCAATATAGTCGTAGTGGAACACTCCTTTCAAGGTTACCAACTCGAACTGCCAGGAGTTGAAGAATGTCGACGTGGTCTTGAATTCGCTCGATGGCAGGTTCTGTGCAAGTGCTGCGAGACTGGCTAACATAAACCTAAACGTATATATAAATTGAATGGTGAATTCGTACCCCAAACTTTTACTGAAGGTGATAAGTTTTTCCTCTGTGTGTGGGAAAATATATATGTTCTGGGTATCGTAACCAACTGCTTAATAATAAGATTCGCATCATACATCAAGTTGTGGAAGAGGATTGGCAGTCTCTTGGGGCTGCAGCAGAGCTTGTTACAGTTATACACACCGCCCCGATAAAGTCGCCGGTAAAATGATCATGGTCTTACACCTTGCAGTTGTCACAGGTGAAGGGGCCAGAACAGTGACAGCAGGTGGTGGNCCGGTAAAATGATCATGGTCTTACACCTTGCAGTTGTCACAGGTGAAGGGGCCAGAACAGTGACAGCAGGTGGTGGCCAGAGTGTAGCCAGTCCGTTCGCCAGAGGTCAGCGTAATAGGCTCGGACTGGGTATATATATCTTTCACTAGATTGCCAATCCTCACGATTCCCTGCATAAAGCATTTCGATGTGTCTTCCCCAGTGTATAAGTTCACATTTTGAGGTAGGCTGGAGATCTTGGAGGCCAGTATTATGGTGTTATCCACCTTGATGTAGAGGCCATAGCTGTGGGGTTTGTGTTTTTGGTACCTATGGGTGTAGAATGCATCCAGGTTGGCTGACACATCTGGACCAGTACTAACATCGCTTCGTAGTTAGCGTACACTACTGTAGGTACCTAATCGCTATTATGGTAATTCTGAAACTAAAGCACAAGAGACTTGCTGTTCTTCTCCGGCTAGGGCATGTCGGCATGTACTGGTGCGTGCTCGTTGCAATACCTCTTGTGTTCAGCTAGCACATGTCCGCCAATGAGTCCTATAACTCTTGGTTTATTGTGATAGCATTTCAGACATCACTTGCAGATGTGCACCAATCCATTATGTGATGTCACCTACGAACGTTCCAGGCAGTAGAAATCGGAAATATAACAATAATGTGAATTTTTATTCTCTGTAATTATTACTAGGAGTTCGAAGTGCTCTGCCAGATCCTCCTTCGACACTCGTATAGGCACCACCTTGTTATCGTCGAATGTGTATATGTTTACACTGACACCAGGATTGGACCTCTCAAGCAGTAGTATTTGTTGCAGAGGGTAGGGAACTCTAGTCCACTGAAGTTAAATCGTGTCTCCGGGTCATAATATTGTACATTGACGCATGCAGGAGTCTCACCCTCTACATACCATGCCAGGATCGCCCACTTAAAACACTGCTGGTCCTGGTTCCATAGGTTAATAATTGCATTCTTGTCTTCAATTTGTGCAGGCAGAGCGACGTAGGAGGAAGATCTCAATGGGTCAAGCTTGTTGACTTGCAGCTGAAGCCATTTTACACCAACCACTTCCCTTCCCCATGTACTCAACCTCCTCCTGGCATATTTTGGCAATGGGAGTCGACACAGCATCTTCAATGTCGCCAACATTGAAGAGGGGCACATTTTTGCGTCTTGAAGGTGCGCTGGTCTGTCTCGTTGTTGTGAAGCTCCGGTTTGCCATACGCACATTTTAGAAATATATTGAATTTAACAGTTACTTGGTCCTCGATCTCCTGCTCCAGCTGACCTATGATATTCGCCTTCATTCTCTTGCAGTAGTTGCAAATATCAGAGGCCTGGCTCGAGGTATTTTAGACGATGTGCGTCTTCATAATGCCCCGAAATGTGCTTTCTGCCTCTGCAAACCCATATTCATTACATGCGCCGGCGCCAGTGACGACAGCCCTACAGCGAGATCGATACTCAGCAGCTATATGTCTAGCCAGAACAAGTGCTATTGGCTGTGGTGCATCGGATGGCCCTGTCTTGGAGATAGTTGGTTCTGCCAAGCGAGCTGTTTTTGCTGTTAGTAGGGCAGGTCCATTACATTTTGAACTGTGCGCCTGCAGATTGTAAGCGCGGGAAATCTGTCTCCCGCACCTGTCGCACTACAGAGTCTCGAAATTGAGGTTCGCCCAGCAACCACGTTGGTGATGGTGTGCATCACCAGCGTGGATGAAACTATAATTGCAGAATGTGCAGTGGGTCAAAGCATCCTCCCTGATTAGTCATGTGCATGTTACAAGATGGTTGGTGAGTTTGTCAGTGCGAGCAAATATTGCCCCATACCTCTTACACATGTCCTGTGCCTCTTTGAATGGATTAAGTGTGCAGGTGCGTTCATGGTGCATGCCATTCAACCGATCGGCAAATGCACGCTCACAGCAACCACACTGTAGTGCAGGTGGCCGCCTCATAGGTGGTTTAGACAATGGCTGCGAATAAGACGATTACTGAGAATAAGATAATGATGATGATGATTATGATGATGCGAAAGAAGCTAAATGTGGAAAGGAGGAACGGTCTAAATTATTTTTGCTCGTGGAAGAAACGGAGTAAACATAGCAACGACGAAGGATGTCTNTGGAAAGGAGGAACGGTCTAAATTATTTTTGCTCGTGGAAGAAACGGAGTAAACATAGCAACGACGAAGGATGTCTTGACTGGCCAGTCTGGCAGAACACGCGATGGGCAGCTCGACACCGGACGACCAGGAGGGAACTTATGGAAAAATAAATAACCCTACGCTAGCCTGAAAACACATAGTTTTCATTCCTCGCAACTAACCTAACCTATCAACACACACTTCATGTTCCCGCGATATGAGCCGTAAGAGCGAGCCGTTTCGATCGAGTCTCTGAAAACACTCATGAGTTAGCACATGCAAGAGCGAGCCGTATCGATCGATTACTATTCCACACACAAGGGGCATAAATAAATCACCTAATGTCCATACTACATGACCTGTAGCATGCTATGTGAAGGACAGGTTGTATGCATTTGAGAAAATTCGGCAGGTTTCACTCGGGGTGCTCCCACTCTCACCATACCATTTCATTCTGTCACAGTCCCATCCCTACCTCGTACTGCAGAGTCTCAGACACCATATGAATGCCACAGACAGAGAGTACGTCAGTTTTTATTCGCCCCAAGTGAAACATTTAACTTAAAATACCACCACCACCATCACTCATACATGTATCCTATTACGAATAATGTTAGTAACTGTCAGATCTGGTACAGAGAGTGTGTGTTCTGTACATACTGTGCTGTGTTGCGATAACAACATAATTTAATATATGTGCTGGGATGAACATCATCTACCACAGGCCCGCTAGCGAACATTAATTCCTGAAGGGATGGTGCATTTTCTTTTTATAGGCTCATATCTTCATGGCCCCACCTGCGTAGGAGGTGGGACCAAAACAGGTTGTCATCTCCACCTTGGAAAGGAGCCAGCCCGTATTAGGTCCTGAAGGTATGGTGCATTTTGGTTTCTTTTTGTAGGCTCACATCTCTACGACCTGCCTGCGAAGGGGGTGTGACCAAACACAATGTCATCCATCCCCACCCCTGTGAAAGGGCCCAGATAGAGAGCTCGCCATTTGCCTCCCTCCCCGACACACACCAGTTAATGACACGCCCGCTCACGAGCGAAAGACAGGGATGTGACCATTCTTTCTCCCACCCTTGTGAGTGCATGCTCGCTCAATGCCTGCAGGGTCCCTTCTCCTGGATGACCGCATAGATAACGAGCCCTGTATAGACACGCATGCGCTAATGTAGTGAGCTAAGAAATGACGATTACACTCATGAGCAAACACTAATGGTTAACTAGCACCGAGATACAAATGGTGATGAAACAGTTACAAAAGGTGTTAGATGTGAAGTACAGGTAACGACGTAGTGCGTACTTGAAGACAGTCTGTGGCATCAAACGAATGGATTACACTCAAACGAGCTGGCCGATCACAAGTAACTGACTACAGGTCGGCAGGCGGTTTATATATTGTGTGTTTGCTCTGGATATAGGTAGGGGGCACTCCACCACCCCTACACTTGTGTAGGGAGGCAGCGGTTATGCGCCAGAATTATCCTTAAAGAGCCTGCCTGACTCTTCTCCCCCCCCCCCC
>NQII01000258.1:298142-364281 GCA_002778355.1 Clitarchus hookeri
TCTCTCTCTCTCTCTCTCTCTCTCTCTCTCTCTCTCTCTCTCTCTCTCTCTACAGAGAATTGACGTGAACCACGTGTTCACTATTTCCTTTGTGCCCACTCTGACTGCCGCAGTCTTATCAACCGCACCAGCTACACCAGAGAAAGTGCTACAAAATGTAGTGCATTTGTGTACATTATGTCAACAAAGGACACAGCCACAGCCAGAGATGTTTTCATAGTATACTTGGCTACGCTGTGGCTAGTGTAATGTGGACGCATCGCCGAAAGTGCAATATAAACGTTTATGTAATAGAGTAACAATTTAATAAGTGTATTTATGTGAGTTATTGTGTTTTCTTGTGCTTAAAATAATTCATATCATTTTTCATCACGTATTTCATCTTTCAGTGTTTTTGTGTTTCACCTTTTCGCCGCTTGGTTTCGCCTTTCGCCACTGGTTGTGGAAGCCGACCACAAGCTCGCCCCAGTTCTTCTCAGCACCTGAACGAGACCAGAAGTGTAAGTCTCTCGCTCCTCCGCGAGTACCAGCGAGCCCCTCGGTACCGACATGTTCGGCTCAAATCATTTTCACTACGATAGTATTCAAGTAATTAACCAGAATATTTCTTTTGTTTGTTTCAAGTACCAAGGGGAGAGCAACTGTACTCTCACTGGAGAATTTTCAACGCAAATGCATTTATAAACTTAAAGCCACGTTTTTTCGCCACACAAAGGCTGGGGCCATTTTTCATATCATTTATGCATTTATTCACCTGTGAACGGACGATGAATAAACAACTCAAACAGTAAAATAGTGTATTATTATTATAGGGCAACCTTGTAAGCTTCATCAGTGTATAGTAAAATAGTTCAGGCGTACGAGATGGCCGACAGTCTCGCCATCCTATGTAAAGCATGCAGCTGTAAGTACGCAACAATCAAGCAATAACTGATGGCAGGTTCACCAGGGTCACTGGGCCATCGACAGTACTACCCTCACTTCATTAGCTCGCCACTGAGTTATGGCTCCGGACAAAATTATATCATCAAACCAGCCCTGGTAACCGACAACACGTCAAAATGGCGCCCAATGTGGGGCAGTTCACCAAGCCATTCTTTTCCTGCATAAAAATTGGCTTTATCAACTACAGAAGAAAGAACAACAAATTGTGAGTAAAGTGCTTCTAATTCACCATGTAAAATGCATTCAATACCATCTAACGTATTTTCAAATTTTCAAAGCGTGACCATGTGACAGTCTAACGTATTTTCACAACAATGCCATGTGGCAGTATAACATATTTTCAAATTTTCAAGGCGTGACCATGTGGCATCATTTGTGACCACCTGACCAAATGTTTTATGAAAATTATGTTTCCATGCCAAGAGTCGCACTCAAGTAACTACTAACTTAAATCCAAGAATGATGTAAATAAATGTGTGTAAAAGTACTGATAAATATATTTATTAATAGATCGCATAACTGTAAACACATGGTGATTCTTTTACATGTCTTTTCAAATTGTATGAAAATTGTGCAGAACATTTGAGCAACATTAGTTTTAAACAGTGCACACATTCTTAAGAAACTTTAAATTATTTATACTAAAACTTCAATTGCGCCAGTGTAAGAATTGTGTTAAGACTCAGCACGAAACATTTAAATTAAGAAATTAACTGTCAGTAGTAACGCAGTCAGTAGCCAGCAAGAGAATAAATGCGAAACCGCTTTCAACAGCAAAATTAGGTCTAACAAAAGTGTTTTTTTTATAAAATGTGAAAATCGAGTTTTGTGGCATACTGCCATTTTTGTCAGCAAACAGCACAAATTACTATAATGGCCACCACCCCCATCCCCTTGTATTGGAAACGAGACATTCGACCTCGTGGACTATAGCATAGATTCAGGTGTACACGTCATAAGAACAGCCACCATGTTCACCGTAACGAGCCACGTGGGCGATAAAAGGCCAAATACCAGAAAACTCAACTGGACAACAACTAATGGTATAATTCAAACTTTGTGTTTTAAATGTGTGTAGCCATCGAATGAAACAAACCCGTTCTTAACTAATAATTTTCCGTGCGAGGAAGTAGCGAATGAGCGACGACTCGCGCCGGATATTAAAATCNTATAATTCAAACTTTGTGTTTTAAATGTGTGTGGCCATCGAATGAAACAAACCCGTTCTTAACTAATAATTTTCCGTGCGAGGAAGTAGCGAATGAGCGACGACTCGCTCCGGATATTAAAATCAACAACAACAAATTAATACAAAAGGCATTACTCAACACTTCGAATGGAAAACAACCGTCGTTATGTGTAGAGTGTAACAGACCATGGGTTTTCCAAAATAACTTCGTCATCATCAGCCACGCGTGTCAGTGTGAACGCGAACAGCCACACAAAAAAATTTTCCCATCAGAAGTAAATAGACAAAGTTTAGAAAGTACAATATTATATATTTTTCGTAACCGAAGGTGCGCGAAGCAAATCATATGTGCAGGGATAGACGAAGGGACAATATCTTGCATACATTGTAACAAGAATTACCACGCCGTATGCTTCACGAGAACTGAGCACGCGACCACAGACAACCATGGTAGAATTTGGTGCGACGAGTGTGTGCGGACTGTGCGTTCCACCGATTGGGACTATTTCAATGACACCTAGGGACATTTCGGGTGTGAACCGTGTGCAGATGTTCCTCGAGCAACGACAATATACCCCTTCACTGAAGGCAGTGGACATAGCAGCCGACAACACAGCCCAAGGAGGCGCTCAACAGGCATGGAGGGAGCAGCTGAGCCATGGGGAAACGCATTGGTGCTACACATCACACCTGGCATTGTGTGGCCTCTGCAACACCAGGAGGCCAGATCAACCCCAGCAGTGACGGGATCTACCAGAGAGACGGGCACGATACCAGCCCGGTACTAGTCTCTACCAACCTTCGCTGGACACACCAAGGAGTACCCACAGGCGTTCTTGAGAGACATCACAGGACGACTAACCAGGTACTGCGTCAGTGAAGTGGAGTGGCCTAGCTGCATTAGGGGACAGTTATCGGGGGATGCACGTACGTGGTGGCGGTTCATTGACCACTACGACATACAATGGGCCGACTTTCAAAGTACCTTCCTTAGACATTTCCACTCAACATACTGGTCCCTGCAGGCACAAAGCCGTGCCGTATTAGAACCACAGGGGGAGTGTGAGACCCTGACAGTGTTTACCACATGGAAAGTTAATATCATCAAACATTTCTACCCGAGGATGCAGGACCCAGACATTTTAGAGGTGATAGCCTCAACGGTGAGGTCGGAGTTCAAATTGGCCCTGGCACCATTAATACATAACAACATATAATAATTCATAAGCTCCACTGCCATATTAGACCAGCCCAACATAGATAAAGTGCATCATAGGGAAAGGTATGGGCCACATCAACCATGGCNAGCCTCAACGGTGAGATCGGAGTTCAAATTGGCCCTGGCACCATTAATACATAACAACATATAATAATTCATAAGCCCCACTGCCATATTAGACCAGCCCAACATAGATAAAGTGCATCATAGGGAAAGGTATGGGCCACATCAACCATGGCCCCGTGATAACAGTGTGTGGAGGGGGAACTCGCAGCCATCAGCTGAACTTGGCAGGAGGGGGGTGAGCCAGACAGAACATCAGGACAGGGGGAAGGGACAAACAGTCACCCCCATTCCAGCTCGCCCAAACGCGGCAGCTGATTGCAAACAAGCAGGAGCAGTTAGGAAGGAAGGCCCCTCTTTTCCATGCTGGTACTGTACAGGTCAGCAATACCACTGGCACAACGAGTGCCCCAACCTCGAAAGTAGAAAGCAACCAAATGTGAACAATGGCAGAGCATCAGCGGGAAACTAGGTGGCGGGGTAGGCGAACCAGAAACTCACCAACCCAGGCCAAAACGTCAACAACAACATAAGATACGTCAGCAATAAAACCATAGCAAGATCCACCCCACAACAAATAGTGTTACCAGCAACAGATGACGAGCAGGTTATCTGCAATGTAATGGAGGTCATACCGAGCACACAACCTAGGCTCGATAAACTGAAGACCTTGGTCATCGACGCCCAACACCAATGTGTCCAAACACAGGCCAAGGGGGCAAAGATCATGCATGGAGTGGGTGAGTGTTGGCGCATCCATGACACACATGTCGAGAACCGTCGGGAGCATCCCGATGCAGTCTGGTGTCTTTATGTACCGAAAAGAACACTAGAGCAGGCACTAAGGCACGCGCACAATAGCCATTTTGCCGGTCATCCTGGGGCAACCAAGACGGCCAGGAACCTCCACAAGCACTTTCATTGGCCAGGAGCAAGCAGGGATGTATGCAGGCATGTGCGGGAGTGCGTCCCCTGCAATCACTTCGAAAGTAGGAGAACGAATTGGGTGACACAACAACAACCCAGGATGCCAAAGGAACCATTCGAGACAGTGTCCCTGGATCTCATGAGTCCCTACCCCCGCACTTGCACAGGGAATAGGTTCATCCTGGTCGTGAGCGACTCATTCTCCAGGTGGACCGAAGCATACCGTGTCTCCAGCGCACGAGCATGTACGATTGCGCGAACAATGGAAACAGAGTTCTACCCTCGCTGGGGGTACCCACAGACAATGGTACCCAGTTCACAGGGAAGTACTGGCGTGAGATGTGTCCTCGTTGGGGGGTAAGACAACATGCAACCCCTCATATACCACCCGTGGGCAAACCCCACCGAAAGGCGCAACCAGGACCTCAAGACGCAGCTACGTCTGACAGTGGGGAAGGACCACACCAGTTGGGCCGAACACCGCCAGCTCATTGGATGAGCACGAAGTCACAGTTATCAGGATCGTGGGCCCAACGACCATGTGGCTGTATCCCCTGACACACATGGAACAAATTTACAGGAAAATATAATATATAACTGGGGTATTCAGGCTCCCCAGCATGCCTTACTATTACCTTTTTTTAATAAATGAAGGATGTATCGATGACTTCCTGGATAGGGCCAGTGTCCGAGATACAACATAAAAATGAGAACTCACAAGTTTCGTTTAACTCAAGTACATTGTATTGCTGAATAGTGTACACAGTTACATGTAAGCAATGTAAATTAAAGCGGGCCTGACTCACAAGGCCTGCCAGTGGCCGTTACTATATGAAAAGGCCAAGAATTGCTGAAAGTTTACAAGAGTAATCAAACCTCCGGGGTCGGTAAATTGAGCAGATGGAAGGGTGCTGCGAATGCGGGGAAGGCAGTTAATAAATTTAATAATAGTTCCAGTAAATTATGTTAATCTATTGGAGTTAAGTGTTCAGAACAAAGTATGAGAGTCTCCTGCGATGCGGTGCACGTGCAGTATCCAAGACCCATGGAATAAAACTGCCGGAGATGGCGCGAGTCAGCGGCGTCCTTGGCAAGAGCAGACTAAACTCCATGAGGTAATTTAATTAACTGACCTCATTAACATAAGACTTGAAACATATGCACATAAAACACTGAAACATTCTGAGCGATATTTCTTAATCCTGAAGAGAGTCAACGAGTTCTTAATTAAGAACTAATTTAAATACAAAACATGATTATGTGGCGCTTTGCAGAGCATATGGAAAATTTAGGTCTGTTAAGTTTTGGGGCACTCTACAACCGGAACAGTCAGATTGAAAGAAAGACTAATTATTTCCGCACTAATTGGCTAGATTACACACAATTGCACTCGGAAAATTATATAGAACACTTCAAATTCCTTAGCCTCGCTACTCTACACCTCATTAAATATGCACGTGGCGTGTATTTATACTACGATTACTTCACAATACCCTAAGGGCAAATTTTACGAGCATTTACCCATGGGCGATAAATTCTAAGTCTATTTACTACACATTCTAAAACTTTATTCCTGTCCTTATTACACAGATCTCTCTAGGTACACCACAGGCACTCGGTTGAATCACTTGGTGAACGATTCGGACACGCATCGGGATGTACGATGTGCTTGTTCCGCGGGTCGCACTGGTGCAGCGATGGTGGGCCGATGACGTGATGACAGTGGCCGTGCCCGACCACGCAGGAATGGTCCACGTCACAAAGGAGGTGGATAAATACTGAGCTGTGAAATATAATATATAGTTGTAATGTAGCTAGAGTAAACCAGATGTATACCAAATAAGGCAATCAAGACCTCAAACTTACCTGAGGGTAATGCAGATGATATCGAAGCCAGTGTTGAAAAGAGCATAAAGAAGGTATGATGCGAGGAGAACGAAATTACATTGAAGGGCTCTGGCTGGACACTCGATTTGGTGTATCATCTGCGGCTGGGAACATATAATGGGATTGGTTCACCCATCATCGATTTCGATTACACGCATTAAAAATTATCCACAGTTGCAGTATCACAATTTACACTTGGTTTTCACAAAGTGTATATATGCAAAGGGCTCTAGGCATGTGAAAAGCATACGAATCGACGATAGTTATACATTTAGGGCGTCCACAGTTCTGGGAAGAAGTTTATATCTGGGTTCTGCTGCAATCTCCACCGTCGGTGCGAATGAAAACGGTAACATTGTTTCATACCTATACCTCTCCACATTGACATAGGCTACTGCGAAAACGATTTATACAATAGTCAATTCATCACCAGGTGCAACAGTGAATGTGCCTTCGCCTCCCACGATGCACAGCCATATTTTGATGATATCATGGGCAGATATATAGATAGCTGTGTTCATTTTATGGAGCTTAGTTTGATAGAGGTCTAGGTGAGTGGAAGATCATCGCAGCAGGTGACGGTATCTGGCATAAATATTATGGAGACGTCGTTCGTGGGTCCAGCAGAAGCACCATCGAGTTCTTCAGATGGGACATGTACAGCAACAGCACCACCATCGCCATCTTCAGGCATGATGTCGACATTGCCATCGACTTCTTTGGTTGAGATGTCTTCAGTGGAGTGGACTGCAACTTCGGACGAACTGACAGCACCATTTCTTTCTGCAACACCTGTTTCTTTAGCTGTATCAACCAGATCTTTGACTGAACTGTCTCCTGCAGAGTTCGGGACGTTGCCTGTATCGCCACCACCAGAAAAAACTTATCCCTGCATCGACTCACCGCATGGCACCATGAATTTTGTGGCTGGATGAACAATCCCAACCACATTAAATATATGTGCCTACGGTGTGGGTCGCTTTTCTACCGCAACGATACTTACTGTAAACATGTAAGATCATGCATAGTTAAACTGCAGGCCTCATCGNTGGGTCGCTTTTCTACCGCAACGATACTTACTGTAAACATGTAAGATCATGCATAGTTAAACTGCAGGCCTCATCGATGCCTCTGTGCCGGATCTGCAACAGCTAATTGTTGTGGCCTCCATTGGCAGAGTGATGGATGGTGATATCGATCATATGGCTCCACTACCAAACTCTATCTGCGACCAGTATGAACGACGAACTTGGCACCTCATCACCAGGAGCAACATTTTTTTCCACGAAGACATCTTCATCCATGGTTCCTGCTCCTTCCGACGTGATGGCAACCGAACCATCTAGGACCGCTAGTATATCATCTACGAAACTTTCAGTGCGATATCGTTGATGCTTCTGCTGCAAGGGCTTTTCCTTCAAGCTTACTGCACAGCAGCACAAAGTTCATGAGTACCCGTACAGTTGGTTTCGTATTTAACGAATTAGAACTGAGGGTGATGTTTATAAGGATGCCGACGAACCTGACAAATTTTATAGTAATAATTTTAATAAGTTGGAAAAAATAATTTAATAATTTTAATTGAAAATCTTTTCTTCCCCTTTTAAAAGCGATTTTGATATAAAAAAAAAAGCATTATGATGCCAATATTGGCTAATCACTATGTCTATAAATGGTTGTGGAGCTTTCCTGGAGCTATAAATGGTGCTTGCAAACTGAGTTCCACGAGCCTGGCCCTAATAAATCGTAAATTATAATCGCATATGCCTATAAACATTCGCTTGCTTACAAACTTGATTTGCGAAAATGTGGGCATATTATAATTTGAAGATACAGGCCTAACTGAAAAAAAATTAGCTGTATGATTTATCGTTTACCTTTAAATGTAGAGGGTGAGAGCGGTGGTATGTTGTGGTGTGTAAGGGGGGTTAGAATGNTATGATTTATCGTTTACCTTTAAATGTAGAGGGTGAGAGCGGTGGTATGTTGTGGTGTGTAAGGGGGGTTAGAATGGTGAAGTGGTGGGGGTGTTGGCTTGGTGTGTTGGTTGTTGAGGGGAGTAAGGGTGCAAGGTGAGGTGGTGAGGGTGTGATAAGGCTGGTGAGGGTGTGATAGGGCCCGTGAAGGTGTGATAGGGCCGGTGAGGTGGTGAGGACAGTGAGTGATATGTGGATGGGTATGTGGTGTGGTTAGGGGAGGGAAGGTGTTAAGGAGGGTGGGAAGAGATATTGTTGGAATGGAGAGGGGGGGACATAATGTGTTGTTGATGAGGGGATTGTGAGGGAGCTGGGTGTTGGTATACGGTGAGGGGATGAGTGGTGTTGTGTGCTAATTTTTACACATTTTTTTGGAAACAGGTTTTTGTGATGGAGGAGGGTTGTTGGTAAGGTGGGTGATGGTATTGAGTTTTGATTATTGGGTGGTAGGGGTATACCTCTTAAATCCAATATGGTGGTCTTAACAGTGGGTTACATAATCGATAAATCACGATCGGATGCGCATTGAAAAGACGAGTTCGGTGATATATAACACTCAATACTTATGCCTTTTACTTCTTTAATTATAAAAACTTAATTAAATTTAAATTTAAAAAAGTATTTATAAAATAATTTTATTTTTGGCAGGGAGGGTGAGGCCGAAATTATTGATGATGTTTTATTTAAATAATTGGTTTTTTAATGATATTTTTATCTGCAGCGACACTCTAAACCGATATAATTTATTAACACTCTACGGTAGCTGGCCGATAATTTTTAATTATTTATCAGTTTAATTTTAAAAAATGTTATTAAAAATATTTTTTGGTTAAAATTGTTATTTTGGATGATGGGGGGACGAACATTCTGCATGGCATCGAACACTGTGACACCAACAAATATGGCGGTCTGCACCGACAAACATGTCCGCAGTCCGTGATTGTGCCGTCATGACGGACGGCACTACAGCCAGCAGCTGTTGTGCTCGAACGATATNAACATGTCCGCAGTCCGTGATTGTGCCGTCATGACGGACGGCACTACAGCCAGCAGCTGTTGTGCTCGAACGATATTAACCTGTCTACTTATGCTTTTTTAAAATGATTACGTCTTTTCAGCAGAGGTGTACAAAACGGTGTTCACTGTTGTTCCATCAGACTTCACGTGAAATTTCTGAACTAAATAAATAAATAGTNAGAGGTGTACAAAACGGTGTTCACTGTTGTTCCATCAGACTTCACGTGAAATTTCTGAACTAAATAAATAAATAGTAAAAATTTTTGTAAACCACTAAATAAAAATAACTACCAATTATCTGTTATTTTTAATACTTCAAATTACTTTATATTTATTTCAAATACACCTACTTAGCTATGGAAGATACACTGGAAATAATCTCTTTCAGTTACCTTGGCAAAGCACTTCAACGAGATTCTTTGTCTCTACAAAGAAACGATGCATTAACTAGTGCATGCAGTAAAGTGCAGTATGTAATTCTCGGCAACGAAGCGTGTAGCATTGGACATTTTAAATGTGTCTCTATTTATCATGGCTAAAGAACTGAGGAAAATACGTCTGGGATTTTGGTTAAAAAATTTCTAATATATAAGGCGAATCCAGGCCGAACTAGAAGTGCGAAAAATTGAAAATCTACCGTTGATGCGAGTGAATGAGTATATAGTAATTGCGAATCCTAGCTAACCTCTCAATTTTTTTANATTGAAAATCTACCGTTGATGCGAGTGAATGAGTATATAGTAATTGCGAATCCTAGCTAACCTCTCAATTTTTTTAATTAAAAACATAAAATCTAAAAATTATTAATATAAAATAAAAAATTATTTAAAATATAAAAATATTAANTTTTTTTAATTAAAAACATAAAATCTAAAAATTATTAATATAAAATAAAAAATTATTTAAAATATAAAAATATTAATTACATATTTAAATATTTTACTGACCAAAAATAAACTGTCAATATGATTTTTAGAAATTTAAAAATAGAAACATTTACAAATTAATTAAGATTGATCCTTATTATTTTTGGCCTACTTCCCGAAGGAAAGGAAGGCTTATGAGATCACTTTCCTGTCTGTATGCCTTTCCCCTGACCTTAAAAACTTTTTAATGCGTGAACCGAATTTGACTAAAGTCGGTTAACATATTGAATTTAGAAGTGCACATTGTTGTTGGTCTGCGATTTCGGAAGAGAGCACCACAATAAAAATTAAACCTTATACATTATATCTCACAAACAATTGAACAAATTTTAGACAAATTTGGTACATAAGTAATTCTATGGTAGGCCATGTCAACTTAAACGATATACACCGAAGAGCCAAAAAAACTGGTATAGGCGTGCGTATGCAAATAACAGAGATATGGAACCAATCAGAGTAACGCGATGCTGTCGGCAGCGCCAATATAAAACAAGCGCCTGGCAAAGTTGCTAGATCGGTTACAGCTGCTACAATGGCAGGTTATTAAGATTTAAGTGAGTTTGAACGTGGGGTTATAGTCGGCGTACGAGAGATGGGACATGGCATCTCCGATGTAGAGATAAAATTTGCATTTTCGCGTACGACCATTTCACGAGTGTACCGTGAATATCGGGAATCCGGTAAAACATCAAATCTTCGACATCGCTGCGGCCGGAAAAAGATCGTGAACGAACGGGACAAACGACGACTGACGAGAATCATTAAACGTGACAGACGTGCAACCCTTTCTCAAATTGGCGCAGATTTCAATGCCTCCTGCATACCTTCATGCATTAGTCGAGTCCATGCCACGTCGTCTTGCGGCACTTCTGCGTGTTCGCGGGGCCCTACACGATATTAGGCAGGTNTGCCACGTCGTCTTGCGGCACTTCTGCGTGTTCGCGGGGCCCTACACGATATTAGGCAGGTGTACCAGTTTTTTTGGCTCTTTAGTGTAAATTGATTAGGTACTTATTTTCAACATGGCGGCAATACAAATATTTTGGATTTATTTTGTATATCTACCATATAGTTCCACCAGTTTAGACCAAATTTTGTAAGCAGGATGTATTTATTACAAACATTATATATACCAACAAATAGCCACTTTGTCTGATGTTTTGTAAGATAGCACCACGTAAAGAAATTAGGTTTTTGTTTCACATCTCGTGAAACATCTGACCGATCCCTACCAAATTTGCAATCCATGTAACACATGCTTTCTGAGCTATAAGAATGATAATAATTTATGTGTCTCTCTGTTTTTACGTTGTGTACATGTACTTACAAGGTCATATGACGTTTGCATTTTTTTATCGTTGGGAGTAGTTTTAAGTGGCAGTACAGATGAATTTCAAATGTTACCCTCGTGATTGGTCAGTGTTTAAAGAACGTTCTTAAGTTAAGTCTTCCTTCGAGAAGGAGGACGGAAATCTTGTTACGCGACGTCAGGCATCCAGCCCGGGTGGGCTGTTCACTAGGTGTTAAATTTAGATTTTTCATATGGAAGTCGCACCCCTGAAATTGCAGGCCGTCTAATAGAGACGAAAACGCGAGGTGCTTTTAGTAATAACTAGGCCTGTATAGCCTCCCTCCGCGTAGCTTTCAGAGCGATTCACTAGAACTCGTGCGACATCCTTGTACGTGCCATTGATCTGTATATTAGCACCGTAAGCCGTGTGCTTACATATAGGGAAGACGTCACCCAGGGATGCTGCGCATCCGGAGAGATGCTTCGTCAGCGTACTTGATCATCGGAAAATTCAAGATCTTGAAAATTCTACACTGAAGAGCCAAAAAAAACTGGTACACCTGCCTATTATCGTGTAGGGCCCCCCGAGCACGCAGAAGTGCTACAAGACGTCGTGGTATGAACTCGACTAATGTCTGAAGGTATGCAGGAGGCAAGTCACACCATGAATCCTGCAGGACAGTCCACCAATCCAATCTGCGTCATTTTGAGAAAGGGTTGCACGTCTGTCACGTTTAATGATTCTCGTCAGTCGTCGTTTGTCTCATTCTTTCACGATATTTTTCCGGCCGCAGCTATGTCGAAGANTTCTTTCACGATCTTTTTCCGGCCGCAGCTATGTCGAAGATGTGATGTTTTACCGGATTCCCGATATTCACGGTACACTCGTGAAATAGTCGTACGAGAGCATCCAAATGTTATCGCTACCTCGGAGATGCTATGTCCCATCTCTCGTGCGCCGACTATAAAACCCCACGTTCAAACTCACTTAAATCTTGATAACCTGCCATTGTAGCAGCAGTAACCGATCTAACTGTGGGGCCGCATCGTGTTACTCTGATTGGTTCCATGCCTCTTTTATTTGGATAAGCCCGCCTATATATATAGTTTTTTTTTTTTTTTTTTTTTACATTAGACTACTAATTTCAGCTAATAAATTCCAAATAAAGTTTTCAACTAACACCGTTAGTACGAACTTCTTGAACATTTTACTATACCGCCAAGTACGTGACTTAAGTACGTGACTTTTTNGCAGCTATGTCGAAGATGTGATGTTTTACCGGATTCCCGATATTCACGGTACACTCGTGAAATAGTCGTACGCGAGCATCCAAATGTTATCGCTACCTCGGAGATGCTATGTCCCATCTCTCGTGCGCCGACTATAACNCGTACGCGAGCATCCAAATGTTATCGCTACCTCGGAGATGCTATGTCCCATCTCTCGTGCGCCGACTATAAAACCCCACGTTCAAACTCACTTAAATCTTGATAACCTGCCATTGTAGCAGCAGTAACCGATCTAACTGCCGGTCGCATCGTGTTACTCTGATTGGTTCCATACCTCTTTTATTTGGATAAGCACGCCTATATATATATTTTTTACATTAGACTACTAATTTCAGCTAATAAATTCCAAATAAAGTTTTTAACTAACACCGTTAGTACGAACTTCTTGAACATTTTACTATACCGCCAAGTACGTGACTTAAGTACGTGACTTTTTCTGACATTTACTACGGCAAACCTGAACTGAATCCGTGCTATGCCGCTAACTACTGCAACAATTTTTTTTTTAAGAAAGTATTTTTTTTATGAGGAACATTGAAGATTTTTGAACAATATAAGTATTTTAATTCGTTACCATCACGAGGACGCTAGTGTTCCAAAGGCTGCTACCCAAAGCGGAAATTTCCAGTTATCCTGTCAATATTTTTGGAGTCACAAATAATTTGCTGATTTGTAATGACATCTGGATGAAGTACTTTGTTTTTCTGGGAAAAGTCAAGTTTTCTGAGCACAATTAATCGTCCAAATATTTTTGAACACAGTCGTCCATTGTTGTTATTACGTAGTAGTAGTAGTAGTAGTAGTAGTAGTAGTAGTAGCAGTAAGTTTTCTCCTAGTGGTCTTATTTGTGTATGTGTTTGTCCTGTCCACAAGTATTTTTGATACCAGACTGTTGTGTTGCTGGGTGTACAAAAGGTACACGTTACGTCAGATTGGTAAGATCAAGTGTGTGGGTATTCCTATTTACATTTGGACGGGGCCGGGCAAAAGTAACTCTTCAGACTGCCTTCAAGCGTCACTACAGAGGATTTGACTTCCAGTTTTCACANGACGGGGCCGGGCAAAAGTAACTCTTCAGACTGCCTTCAAGCGTCACTACAGAGGATTTGACTTCCAGTTTTCACGCTGTTTTTGAGTTATCAATGAGTCAAAGGGGCAATAATTCTGATTTCCAATGAGCACACCAATCTATTTGAATCCAATCTATCTCTATTTGAATGATCGTAACTGCGCAGCTGAGGTTGGCACTCTACCAAGAAAATTCGTTACACGTACTACAGCTGNCTCTATTTGAATGATCGTAACTGCGCAGCTGAGGTTGGCACTCTACCAAGAAAATTCGTTACACGTACTACAGCTGTCGCAACGTCATCCCCATATACACCTAAGTGTACAGAACACCTTTATCTCTCAGTCTATCATTATTTTGCATTCAATCATTGTAACACCTCCTCCTCGTGCATTGTTATTCTTTGTGTATGTAGCTGTGTGTATTGTTATTGTGTCGACACGTCGTCTCGTTATGTTACGTCACGTTACAACAAGTAGCAAGTAGCACTGTCATAGATGATGTAAACTGGTATGTTTTAAGTGGTTCAGACACTTATTTAAAAAATGGTGGTAATATAGTTATATTAGCTTAGTATGCTATATCGTCGAAAACATGTAATCAATTACAGCGTAACTTTGTATACTGGNTAATATAGTTATATTAGCTTAGTATGCTATATCGTCGAAAACATGTAATCAATTACAGCGTAACTTTGTATACTGGCAGAATATATTACAATTATCAAATGTGTCTACACAAAGCCTCTTGCGTCGGCCATTTTTTAAGATAGTATCAAATTAAAAATAGAGTTGTTATGTAATTTCTCTGGAAACAATTTATCGATTCCTACTATATTTAGCAGAGANTCTGGAAACAATTTATCGATTCCTACTATATTTAGCAGATAAGTAGTACTACGGAAAAGATTATGTAAACTGGCAGGTTTTCCAGTGGGTCAGACACTTATTTCCAAAATGGTGGTCATGAACATTTTGGCCTAGTATGCAAAATAATCGAAACCATATAATCAATTCAAACTTAACTTTTTAAGCTGGCTCTATATATTACAACTATCAAGAATTTCTAAACAAAGTATTTTTTGTCCACTATTTTGCAATAAATAAATTTTTTATGTGATATATTTGGAAAAACCAAGAGATTCCTACCAAATTTGGCAAAGTTTTACTATGGTAGACCATATTAATTTATATGTTTTAATTGAGCCAGGCACATATTTTCAGAATAGTGGCTATATAAGCATTTTATCTTAGTATGCTATATATACGAAACTATGTAACAGATTATGACTTAACTTTGTACACTGGCAGTATCAATGACAATCATCGAATGTACTAATACATAACCTTTTCAAAAAATTGCAAAAATATACGCAATTTAAATTAGTATGTTATATATATTAAACAATGCAACAAAATTCAACAAAACTTCGTACACTAATAGTATTCATTAGAAGGATCAATCATGAAACTGTGATTGTCTTCTGCCAGCCCCTTTGGTAAAATAGTGCCAGGTGAGTAAATGGAACCTTTTGCCATATTTCTGGAACAATTGATCTAATTTCCACCAAATTTCCCACACCAGTAGTGCCAAAGAAGGCCATGTAACAGTACATAATTTAAGTGTGGCTAGAAACTGATTTTCAAAATAGTGGCCAGATAAATATACAAATAATTTAGATCGTTTTGTCATATCTATTAAAAAATTTAACCAAATTCACCAAAATTTGTATGGTGACAGTATATATTAGATGCATTGTATAGATAAACTCTTTATACGGTAATTTTATAAAATGGCACTAAATAAGGAAATAAATTTTTTTTAGCCATACCTTGAGAACCAATCAATCAATTTCCACTCAATTCTTCACACAAGTAGTGCTATGGTAGCCCATTTAATCCTATGTGGTGAAGTGGCT
The DNA here is from genome assembly GCA_002778355.1 of Clitarchus hookeri. Classification (NCBI taxonomy): domain Eukaryota; kingdom Metazoa; phylum Arthropoda; class Insecta; order Phasmatodea; family Phasmatidae; genus Clitarchus; species Clitarchus hookeri. Next base: position 313,860 of record NQII01000258.1, read on the forward strand.
CAGACAATTATTTTAAACATGATGGTCCTGTAAATATTATTCAAAACAGACTGATTGCATCTGAAGTTGATGTTCCTAACCCTTCCTCCGTAATGCAGTTGATTGCATGCTAAATTATGGTACGAGGTTTTGTGGGTTCAAGTCCCGGGTAGGGCACATGTGTATTTATAACTGTCTCACTACTTTTCTGTTGCATATGTTTCTGGTTCCATCTCTAATGATATTAATGTCAACGAGACACTAAGTACTACCTACAATCTAAGCTTTTAAGGACTTCTTTTAAAATTATTTTCACACATATTGAGGAAAGCAGGCTCATTAGTTATATCAGTAACTTCTTGTTTATTCATCCTTTATAACTAAAGTAATATATTTTCAAATTCACAATTTTTAAATATTTATTTTTAATAAGTTTCACATGCCTGTCAGGGAAAATATTTTTAAAACTATGATCAAGAACACATTTTTTTTTACTATAAACGGTTTCAATAATTTAAAGATGAGATATGTTAATTAATTTTAACTCATGTAATTTTACAAACTCAATTATGTTATTTAATTTGTTTATCATTAAATCCCTCTTTTTTATGATTGTTTTTAAATGTAAAAAAATTATTCGTCTAGAAATATATTTAATTTTATTTAATACCATTAATTATAATATTTTCAGGCACTTTTATTAAAACTAATTTTGGCTTTCGACTAAAAAATGAATAATAATGAACTGTATTTTAATTAGTTCATAATATAAAGCATTATTACGAATACTTCCATTTTTCAAACTATTATTTCTACAATCATTATTTGCTATATATATTTTCATAATAAAATCATTATCAAAATTTTTCCTTTTCCATTAATTACAGAAATATTTAGTATATCACAATGACCAAACATAGAAGAATGAACATATTGTTCAGTACAGTTTTTTTTATTAATATGATTACCAAGCATAACAAAATCAGTAATGTCACATTGTATATAATACCCAAAATTATCTTTTCTTGTCGGAACATCTTTTTCTAAAAACTCAAAATTATTCAATTAAAAATTAATTTTCGGCTGCTTCATTTATTTAAAAATCTTATTGCAATATCTAATTGATATTATACAATTAAACATAAAAATTCTGAAGATTTAATAAAACAAATTTATTGGATCAGCAGCTGCTTTTGCTTTTGTTCCAAGAATTTAATATTTTTCTGTTGGATAAAGAAATAAACAATTATCATCTAAACAATTTTCTACAAAAATCGTTTTATACTNATTTAATATTTTTCTGTTGGATAAAGAAATAAACAATTATCATCTAAACAATTTTCTACAAAAATCGTTTTATACTCTTCCATTCAAATAACTCGAAAATAATATTTTATGGGACTAAACAAATATCTTTAAGGATAAATAATTTTATTTGTTTTATTCCATTTAGCAAATTGTTATATATTTTTACTTTTATCATTATTTCCTTTAATTATTATGTATTAAGAACCACTGTTATCAATTCCAGATATTTTATACCATTTTATTCTCCTGGACTTCCTAATAAAGCATGTTCAAGAGCTGTAGTGATTCCTGAGACTTCTAGANTTTTATACCATTTTATTCTCCTGGACTTCCTAATAAAGCATGTTCAAGAGCTGTAGTGATTCCTGAGACTTCTAGAACTCCAATAACACTTCAATTATTTAGAATATAAAAAATTTTGAAAATTTAAAAGGAAAAAATTAGATGTAAAACCAATACTACCATCATCAGTATAATTTGCATTTGAATCACTTTTGGTAATTTTATATTGTTCATAAACATATGCATTATTAGGAAAAGAAAATAAAAATGTAATTACTTGTTTAGTTCCTACATCCGATAAGAATTTCGAATATTGAAAAATACTTACAAAAACTTCTTTGAGAAAAAATTATTTACTGATGGTAATAATATTGGGCCATTAGAAATGGATTTAGTAAAACAGTTTGGGCACAGTCCTATTAATGGAATTAAACAATTTCAAGAATCTACTATTCATCTCAGTAAAGATATTTCTGAAAGTATTAATGTCATTAATGAAAAATATGGGGATAACATGAGATGGACAACTTTCTATTTTGAGGAATACAAAGTAAATATTAAACATAACAAACTGTTCGTCAAAAATAAAAAGTATAAATTAACAAAAGGACTTTCTAATGCGTTAACTAGAAATAAACATAACGACCTTGAAAATAAATGTACTGCCTAAGATTATGATAATTATACTATAATTGTTTTAGTAACAAATTATATTTTCCGGGAGCATAATCCTAATAAGTAAATAAATTAAAATAAAAGGTGAAAAGATAACAATATTATTAAACCAATTTATGAAATATACATAAAGGACCATCTTCCAAATCTGAAACAAATATTTTAATAAAAATGTATTCTTCAAGAAAACTAAAATCTGGGAGATGGAATAATAAATTAAAATAATAATACACTAGAAAAAATTTATTTGATGGGTGATGTAAGAAAATTAATTAATCGATTATTAGTTAATCATAGAGAATAAAACGATGGAAATAAACAATTATTGTAACAAAAAAATATTATGAATATGTCAAACAGTAAATTTTCAGATTTTGTTATTAATAATACTAAAGGAATTTCATATTAAACAAGAGCTTCAAATGCCATTCCTTAGTTTTTTCGGAAAAAGAATAACAAATTAAGCATTAAACAATCTAACTTCATCAGAAATGCATTTACCTGATTATAACTATTGTGGTTAATTTACTAAATTAAATTTATTATTAGAAAGAAGTGATAAATGAGATCAAATTTGTAAAACTAATTATATATTTAAGTATATAATGAATATTTAGAGCCAAGTCATAAAGCTAATAAAATTTTACANATTTGTAAAACTAATTATATATTTAAGTATATAATGAATATTTAGAGCCAAGTCATAAAGCTAATAAAATTTTACAAAAACAAACCAAATAAATAATGTAAATAAATATACTTGTATTGGTAAAACATTTATTTGCTAATTATTAGTGGTAGCGTGTAATAAAAGAAAATTAGGTTGGAGAATAATAAATAATTTTTTTTTTTAATATTTATTAATATGTAAAAAATAATAAACCAAATTAAAACAATATTGCCAAATAATTTACCATAATATTTTTAATATATATCAAAATTAAAATCATAACTTTCGGTGTACTAGTTATTAGGAAATTATACATTTTAACAAATGATTATATTCAGACAATAAACAAAAATATAGACAGCAAAATAATATATTTATATTCAGCCACAGTAAAACAATATTAAATTTAAAAATGGCATTGGTTTAAAAATGGGTAGTTTAAAAAAAAACTGATTACACTTTTAGAAAGTCTTGGAGCTTCAGCTGGAGGTGCTAGAGCTATAAACATTTCAATTGAAAATAAAAATAGAATATAAGAATTAAAGATAACTTATTTAGCAATAGAAAATAAATTAGAAGAAAAAATTAAAAACTAATAGGAAGACATAACAATTTTTGAAAAAAAAAATCCTTTATATAACATTGACATCAAAATAAATAAAATATAAAAATTAAAATTTTTTAGAGATGTTTATAAAATTCATGAATCATAAAATTAAATTAATAAAAATTAATGTGCTATGTATAATTGAGATAAATTTTTCAATCCTAAAACTCTTTGGGTTTGCTATTAAAAATTTTTATTTATTTTAATTATATTAGAATTAATTTTTTTATCTGTAGTCATTTATATTTAACAGTGCCAGATATATTCTCAAAAGTAAAGACATTTTCTAATATAACTTCTTTATTATTAAATGACAGATTTGTTTGGGAAGCCATTAATCTGTTGCTGGGATAAATCTTTTAAAATTAATAATAAACTATTAAATGTATTCCAAAAATAAATTTAAATGAATATATTACAAATAAATAAATTTAATGACATCAGAAAAAATAATTGTTATAAAAAAATATAATTCAAATTATAGCGTCATCGGTAATGATATTAAAGCTAGATTAAGTCTGCTCTATATAAAAATTCCAAATATATTTGCTCCTAAATATAATTTGACTAAATATGTCAAAAGTAATAAATTTAATAAGTTTAATTAAATGTGTCTTAAGAACTTAATTAAATAGTTATTATAAAATGGTTAATTTGATAATTAAAGATGTTGCTTTAAATCTGAATGGAAAAAATTTATCAAAACTGCTAAATTTGATAAATTTTAAAATATGAAAAACTCAAATAATTATATTTAAATTATACATTTAACATTATGCTAAAAAAATTGATACTATGAAAAATTTAATTTTCTCATTGCTAATAAAATTTATTCAAATATGACTTATTGTAATAATGTACTAAAACTTAGTTTAAATAATTATGATTTTAAAATGAAGTTAATTAATAGTATAACAATAATTATTTTGATAATATATTAGAAATTATATTGCTTTAAAATTTAAGGAAATAATAAAGTTAAAACAACCAAATTAAGAATTTAAAAAATTTAAAAATTAATTTAATATTTAAAAAATTTGATATTTTTATAATTTTCAAAATGATGTTGCTTAAAAAATGAACTTAGAAATTTAAATCAAACTCTTATGAACTATTGTGATAGTCACAAACTTATAAGTTGATCATTAAAAAAAATACACTATTTAAAAATTTTTGAATTAAACAATTAAATAAAAAATAGTTGATTCGATAATTTGAAAAAGGTTGTTTTGAAATCTGAGTTAAGTGATTTGTATCGAATGCTAAAATTCTTTTTAAAAAAACCAAATATTAAAAATGAATTTAAACAACTAAAAAATTTGAAATTTACAAAAATTACTAGCAATGTTGATGTAGCGAGTAGTGTAAGAAGTAAACTCTGTGAATTAGAATATAAAATCAATTATTTAAAAAGTGATTCAAAATAAAATTTATTTATAAATAAAAATTTATGGAAATTCACTATTTTATAAATGTATGTAAATATTTAAAAATAACAGATGATAAATACTTATAATTCAGTTGTCCCAAATATTTCCTGATAATGATATAAGTTCAGATTGAATCAATCAAATGGAATACAGGCAATGAATATAACTTGACAATTAAAACAAGGAAAACTAATCAACATTTAAAGTTACGTACTGGATATGGTCATTTNATTAAATAAAAAATAGTTGATTCGATAATTTGAAAAAGGTTGTTTTGAAATCTGAGTTAAGTGATTTGTATCGAAAGCTAAAATTCTTTTTAAAAAAACCAAATATTAAAAATGAATTTAAACAACTAAAAAATTTGAAATTTACAAAAATTACTAGCAATGTTGATGTAGCGAGTAGTGTAAGAAGTAAACTCTGTGAGTTAAAATATAAAATCAATTATTTAAAAAGTGATTCAAAATAAAATTTATTTATAAATAAAAATTTATGGAAATTCATTATTTTATAAATGTATGTAAATATTTAAAAATAACAGATGATAAATACTTATAATTCAGTTGTCCCAAATATTTCCTGATAATGATATAAGTTCAGATTGAATCAATCAAATGGAATACAAGCAATGAATATAACTTGACAATTAAAACAAGGAAAACTAATCAACATTTAAAGTTACGTACTGGATATGGTCATTTNGCAATGAATATAACTTGACAATTAAAACAAGGAAAACTAATCAACATTTAAAGTTACGTACTGGATATGGTCATTTTTTATATTTATTTGGTTGTTAAGTTCTTAAAATTAATGCTGATATGTTTCCACTATTTTAAGAATAGTAAGAAGAGGACATGATATTAATTTTTCAAAATCATTTGTTATAAAAAATGGTAAACAAATAACTTGCAATAGTTTATGTGTTACAAATCAAAAAATATTATAAACATTTATATGTTTAATTGTTATTTTAAAAAAAATATAAATGTTTATTTTAAAAAGTATATAAATATGTTTTTGCAAATGTAAAAATTTATTTTACAGAAATATAAATAATAACTTTATTAAATTTATTATACTTAATGTTTAAAATGTAAGAAAGTTNAAAATTTATTTTACAGAAATATAAATAATAACTTTATTAAATTTATTATACTTAATGTTTAAAATGTAAGAAAGTTCCTAAAAATAATAATATAACATAAGAAAATACAAATAAAATAAACTCATTTATAAAGGAACTTTTTTCAATATGCATATCTAAAAATCAACATTTTTAAAAACTGAAAAAAAAACTGTTAATTTGCGAGAGTATAATTAATGAATTATATTTACCTTTATAAAAATCTTCAAGAAACATAATTTCATTTGGAATTGATGATTTCTGTATTGCAAACTAATTTGGTGTAATAAATGCTGAAAATTTGAAAGGCAGTTCAGAATAGATAAAGGATTTAAATTGAATATAAATATTATTGAGGTTTTTTTTCTAAATTCAGTTTACTTTTAGAGTTAATGATAAAACAGCTACAAACATATAAAAATCGACTAGAAAACATGTTAACAGAGAAAACCAAATAATATCAAACAGATAATGGTAAATAATATTATACTAATATTTTTAAAATAACTAATGGAAAAAAATGTAGAAGTAATAATTATTCACATTTCTCAGCACGTAAAGCTAGTGTTGTAAAAATATTTAATAAAACTTTTAAAAATAAAATATGAAAAAAATTTGTTATTAAAGAAAATTTTACATAAATTAATATTTAAGATGATTTTATAAAATGAAATAATAATACAAAAGATATGACTACTGGCATGAAAACATTAGAAGTTAATAAAGTTAATGAAAAGATTGAAACCTCTAAATGGTAAATTTTTAATTCCTGAATGTAAATAGAAAATCTGTGAAATAATTAGAGTTATTAAAATTTAAGAAAAAAATTGAAAAATGTCATACAGCAGATTGATTAACTAAATTATCAAAAATTGGTAAACCTGTAAAGTATGATGTACCAACTTATATTTTAAACAATGTGAACAGTAAAAAAAANAATTATCAAAAATTGGTAAACCTGTAAAGTATGATGTACCAACTTATATTTTAAACAATGTGAACAGTAAAAAAAATGTAAGGAAATTGTATAAATTTGAAATTATGGAAACTAGTTATTCTGAAATACAGTTAGATGAAAAAGTTTTAGAAGAAAAAAGTAATAAAATTTATATTAAATTGCATGGATTTTATTATTCTCATAATTCTTGAATTAATAAAATAACATAATTTTATAAGGTTTTTTATTTTAAAAATGTTCAAATTTTAAAGTTGGCGAATTATCATATTTTATTTCGATAAAATGTATATTGAATATATTAAAATATTTCATAAAATTTATTTTTATTTTATTTTTATTTTTAGGNTTATTTCGATAAAATGTATATTGAATATATTAAAATATTTCATAAAATTTATTTTTATTTTATTTTTATTTTTAGGGTATCATTTCATATACGATAAAATTCTATAGTGAATCAAACAAAATATTTAATTTTTTTACAAAATATTTTGTATTATTTAATATTTATATTTTCCAGAATTAATTTTTTGAATCATATCAATGTTAATTCATCTTAGATGTTCACCCCAAATATCTTCCTCCTTTAACAGTTTTTTATAAATTAAATTATATCATAATAATTTACTNATCTTAGATGTTCACCCCAAATATCTTCCTCCTTTAACAGTTTTTTATAAATTAAATTATATCATAATAATTTACTATATCTAATTTGATTCTAGTCATTTTTAACATTGAATCCCAAGATAAACTTTGATCTGTTTAATATAATGGGTCTAATTTACAAGTTTTTTTTAACAAACATCTTTTATTTTTTTACATATATAAGCTCAAATTAAAACATTTGTTAATTTTGTAATTTTTTCTACATTTTTAGTATTACATATTTGCTAATTTTTGGCATTAGAAATGTTTTTTATTTAATTTTGAATAACATTTATTCTGTGATGGTAATTCAGGTTTTTTAATTTCTATTCTGAATCTTTTTAGGTACAGTGATAAACAAACACCTTTCTTTATTAATAGATGTAACATTCATCAAACTTTAGTTCATAAATTAAGTGAATCTTAACATCTTAATTCAAAACCATTAAAAAATTTATTTACAAAATGAAGTGCATTGTTCTTCATTTTTAACTATTAATTTAATATTTTANTTCAAAACCATTAAAAAATTTATTTACAAAATGAAGTGCATTGTTCTTCATTTTTAACTATTAATTTAATATTTTCAACATTTTTTTCTAATTCATTAATAAATAAATGAGCATCATAATCTCATAAATTATGAATATAGATTGGTGTACACAATGGGTTTTTATAATTTATATTACAATATGAATGTGCTGATCTACAATATTGCCCAGTTAATGTATCATGACCTTTTGTGTTTGTTCATTTTTTTTAAATTTTAACTGTAATTTAATTTTTTTTCTGTAATACTTCAATATTTTTTACGTTAAGTTTTTTAATATCAGGGCTTTAGAAAATGTTTTATTTTATTTTCAAAACTCAAAATGTTTAGGNTTCAAAACCATTAAAAAATTTATTTACAAAATGAAGTGCATTGTTCTTCATTTTTAACTATTAATTTAATATTTTAAACATTTTTTTCTAATTCATTAATAAATAAATGAGCATCATAATCTCATAAATTATGAATATAGATTGGTGTACACAATGGGTTTTTATAATTTATATTGCAATATGAATGTGCTGATCTACAATATTGCCCAGTTAATGAATCATGACCTTTTGTGTTTGTTCATTTTTTTTTAATTTTAACTGTAATTTAATTTTTTTTCTGTAATACTTCAATATTTTTTTACGTTAAGTTTTTTAATATCAGGGCTTTAGAAAATGTTTTATTTTATTTTCAAAACTCAAAATGTTTAGGNTTTTTTACGTTAAGTTTTTTAATATCAGGGCTTTAGAAAATGTTTTATTTTATTTTCAAAACTCAAAATGTTTAGGATTAGTTTTTAAATTCTATATTATTAGTTTTTATAGTGGAATATTAAATTATTAATATTTTTCAATCAATTATTAAAGTTATTATTATTAATAATGGAATGTTAAATTTTTTGGAGTAAAAAAATTGTCGTCGTATTAAAATTAGTTTTGAATTATATCTCTATTGCTATCTGTAATAACATTAATAATATTATCTAATTATACTAGTGCATATTCAAAAATTTCATCCTCTGATTCTTCTTTAAGCTTGTTTGACTGCTTCTTCAGACTTTATCTTTTTCAAGTCGATAAGATGTTTTCTTTATTCATTTCTTAACTATATTTTTTAGCCAATAAAACATTTGAGTCATAATTTTTCCTTTCATTTATCACAAATAATTGCAGAGATTTTCAAAGGCATGCTGCCGCACATACTGCCGCTGCCAGATAAACCTGTGGGGACTTATACGCTCCTGACCTTCAGTAGATTAAATTTCTTGGGTTATATTTGTAAGAATGTTCTGGTCATTGCTTTAGCCTTTCTCAACGAGACTCGGGGTGCGGAAACCTTCTACATCGGGCCAGTGAGACTACATAAGCCGCGATGGGCCTCCGAGCCGCCAGTCTAGAGCTTAGATGGTGGTACGACCTTATGCGACAGATGGGCGAAGANGGGGGCGAGAGTGACCAGTGGGAGTAAAGTCTACCAACTGCGAACATCGGTACAGCAGAGAGTGAGACTGACGGGCGGGACTATTGATCTGGATGCGTGAGTGTAAGACATCTGGAATGATGGTAATAGACAGCTTGAATGTGTGTAAATAATGAGTGTGAATTAAGTGAACCGAAACCAATATAAAGACATTGATAAGGACTTTCATTAGGATTGAGATTGACATAAAATATTGCGCTCTCTGAGAATAACAAGAGTAATAGAAGATACAGTTAGTTTAATGTCGTAAATTATAGCTCTGTGAATAAATTAAAAATCATATAATAGTTCTTTAAATGTATTAAGACTATCTCTCAAGAACTCTCAATCATAAATAATCGAGAAAAATCACAAAAAATTCTAAAATTCGAGGTACATATTATGTTGACCTAACANCAATAAAAAATTTAGGGAAAATAGCAAAAAATGTTTTAAATATTCTAAAATTCGAGGGGGAAATTACATTGATGACTACGGCCTCCATGTTGAATGTTGGCAACCTCAACCTTGACCCCAATGACCTTGAGAATGTGCCCATAAACTTGAATGACCTTGAACACATAAAACTGCAAAATACATCTAAAAAATATATATAAAATGTTATAAAAACTTCCACAAATTAAAAATGTTGAAACAATGTGTAAATAACATCAAAAGCCATACATGCAGGAGGTGCGGGGCTCGATGACAGGTGGAGCTATCAGCCACGAAGCACCCCGACACGAAGACCAGCAGATGACTGATACCTCCACCTTCAACCCCCTACAATTTTTATTCTCTCATTTACTTGTGTTCGCTTGACCCTCTCCACCCTTCATCACGCTAAGGTAACCCATCACATTGCTCGCTCGTGAATGGTTGTTGGTCGCATGACATCTCGTCCTCTGCAGATAATTAATGTAACCAAAGGTGCACCACATCACAGTTCTTCGTCTGATGTGAGAGGTGACAGATCACACTCTCTTCCTTGACGTTTTCAACACTCAGTCTGGTAGGTTATTTTTTTATGTTCATAACTTCAATAAAATTATGCAGAGTATTATAGAAATAGTACTCGTAATTTAATTACACTTAAATTTCCCCACCAAAGTAAAAACTCCGTCAAAAATTTCGAATACCAGTTCGGACCAGTGANGTACTCGTAATTTAATTACACTTAAATTTCCCCACCAAAGTAAAAACTCCGTCAAAAATTTTGAATACCAGTTCGGACCAGTAAGCCATAGATAGTGTAGATATAAAGATGAAGCGTTCGTTTAACAGCATGCTTACTACCAACATCTCGATTTCACTTTGGTGGTAGCATCGTTGACTCCAGCTTGACTGCCTATGTTGCATCGATGCTATTCGCAAACTGTTCTGCTAAAACACTTGAGATTGGGAATGTACGAGGGCAGCTAAGGTGATCTACAGTCTTATATTTTTGTGCTCTTCTCAGAAATCAATCTTTCGCAATCCTCACCAATCCTCAACAATCTCCGCGATCCTCACCAATCCCAATCCCCCGCAATCCTCACCAATCCTTAGCAATCCTCCTCTACAATCCTCCGCAATACTCTACAATCGTCCGAAATTCTTCTCTCCAATCCTCAGCAATCCTCCACAATCCTCAGCAATCCTTCGCAATCCTCCTCCACAATCCTCCGCTGGTCTTCGTGCTGGGGTGCTTCGTCGCTGATCGCTTCACCTGCCATCGAGCCCCGGACCTCCTGCATGTAAGTCTTTTAATGTTATTTGCCAAAAAATTTCGACATTTTTAATTTTTAATTTTTTAGAAGTTTTTAAAACATTTTTGAGAGAATTTAGCAATTTTTTTTGTTCAAGGTCGTTCAAGGTTATAATCACAGGGTCAGGGTCATTGGAGTCAATGTTAAGGTTGCCAACGTTCAACATGGGGGTCGTAGTCATCAATGTAATGTTGTCCTCGACTTTTAATTTTTTTTCTCTCAATTTTTGGCGATTTTTTTCGATTTTGTTATTGGGTGGTTGGGATGAGGGCTGGTGGTTTATAGTTAGTGGGATGAGTTTGAGGTTAACATTATATGTTCCTAGAATTTTTTTTCTGAATTTTCTCGATTTTTTGTGATTGCGAGGGGGCTGGTGGGAATGNAAATGGGATGTCGGTGCTTTTTAAAGGGAAAAACGGACAATTTTAAAGAAAAAAAAGGGAAATCGGGATGATTTTGAGGGGAAAACGGGAAATTTTGAGGGAATGGCAAAAAATAGCTGAAAGGAAAAAGGTAACTAGGGCCTCAAAAGTGCTCACTTTACCGTGAACAGCCTATAACCATATTTTCCGTTTCATATAACTGAAGTAAATTTTCACAGACGTTGTGACCAACCTACACAGCATGTAAACAGTAAATGCTCAAATTTGCACAGTACTGTGTCAGTTGATGGTTGTTGCTTGATGCGTGTTATTACGTTAACGATCTTTACAATATTTATGAAAGAAAATAGTACACGACATTAAATAATTATAATTTAAAAATGTAATGATAGTTACAACACCCATGGTTTAGGTTATGGTTTTAGAATAATATACAGTTTCTTGACTTATGTAACAAGGGCTTTAAAAACATTTAGAAATATTATGCTAGAGCATGCGAACATTACTGTTATTACAAACGTCTGTACCCGCTCGGTGAATGCCATTCATTGCCTTTGAGTTGAGCTCTCTTCCATCATAATTTGTCTATATGTGAGAATTCCTTGCTTGTGGTGTCGGAATGTTATAAACGCAGATAATTATTTTTGTATTTGCGTATTTCATTAATGTAGTTCGAAATGAAATATCGACACGTGTCTGCTACTTTGTAAAAGGGTTTGGTTTGTTGTGTGCTTTGGTCCACCGTTTTCTTTGACCATGAAGCGCGAGCGACAAAGTATTTACGTTGTGACGTTTACATTTGTTGGTTTCAAGAAACAGCTCAAGTGTTTTGTTAGTTGAGTAAGTTATAAAATAAATTATTTCGTATCAGTGCCTTTCAAAAGTGATTTTAGTGAAGTAATCATCCAAGGCTCGCCATGTGTTTAGGAATTACGAAGTGAACAGTAAGTNCTTTCAAAAGTGATTTTAGTGAAGTAATCATCCAAGGCTCGCCATGTGTTTAGGAATTACGAAGTGAACAGTAAGTTTGTGTGGTTTGTAAATAATGCTTTTCGAAATTTTTGTTACACTATTTAAAATGTTTCTGGCCTAATTTTTCTTTAAGAAAAAAAAACTTTTTTTACCCTCATTTATTTTGTTTAAAATTTGACGATTTTTACGTGTGAAAAATTTGCTGAGAATGTTTACAATGTGCATTTCGCACGTCGGTTCATGCTTGAGGTTTTGAAATGTACGTGGCCTATGTAAACGCCCTTTAAGTGTATTTCGTTATATAAAAAATCCAACAATTTGTATGTGCTAGTTTTACTTTACTAGAAATGTTTAGTATTTCTCGCATCGGTACGAATGACGGCACGTTCATCGCATTTAGTTCTTTCGATGAAGTTGCAACTTTCTAGTTGAAGCTATTTAAATGTTATTTCCATAAGAACAAGATTTTCCACTGCATCATCAAAACAATGCAAGTTCAAATTGCCACACACACAAACACACACACACACATAAGAAGAACCGCAAAAAAATCACGTATCACGAAAGACGATAAACATAGAAGTTCCCTACCCGACCAATAAAATAAACATAACCGTAACTAGTATATTACATGGGCATAACAAAAATAAATCAGGTAGAAATTGCAATCAACTATAGTAGCCAAGTACTGGACTGAAGTTGTAAGTCTTTCAATGTCTGCCATTGAATTCGTAGAGTTTGTTTAGAAAGATCGTTTTCTTCACCGACAGAACAGCTGTGGCTGAGGGATACATGATGACCGCACTTATTTTGGAGAACTGTCAAAATTTACTGAAGTTATATATGATACAGAGAATAGTAATGAACACCAACTGGAAAGGTATTTCATTTAATTGCAACTCAAGAGCAATACACAATACAATGATTATGTGACGTAAGAGGTCTGGACAACGAAATCAGCGCTCCTTGTACGCTACGGTTATACACATAGGTCGATATTAAATTATTGCCATTATTCATTGCTTCGTGATAAGCGTCTCCTATAATTGTTAAACGATGGTTATTCTTAATTACATCACCATACACTATGAGTATCTGACGTTCTAGAAAGCGAATTACAGGAGGCGAAGGGCATGCAGAGATAAAAGGCTCAGAGGATGTTTCTCGACATTGTGACGGTGTCACAACGAACAAAGAGAACCTGTTAAAGAAGTACGTGCTGCGATTTTTGGTGTACGTGAAACTACGCGGGAGCCGTTGACGACGTCGGAGAGGTCAACCTTACCTCGGCGCGTGGCGACACGTCGTACTGCTCCTGTCTAAGCGAGCGCTGAGTGTGCGGCGGGTGCATTGCTCCATTGCTCGCTCCGTCTTCGGGTCTCTCCTCCCCTCCTCCACCAAGTCTTCGAGGTCTTCAAGGAGAATGCGTGTCATGTGTGATGTCACCGAGGTGTGCCTTCTACTTTCTCGGCTGCTTGAAAATGTTCCAGAGAACGCACCGGAAGAAATATAAGGACTGGCTTCCTGCCTTGGGGGGAGAGAAGCAGAAAGGGGTTCCAACATTTAGATAGGCTATCAAACTTTGTTCCATCGGGNGGGGGGGGGGGGGCTGTTACCCAATATGTAGTTAAGAAAGATGAGTAGCTTTTTACGGGGATTTTGAATATCGTATTCAACTTGTAATATTAATATTTAAATTTCCATTTGCATTTAAAAGGGATTTTGTAGATGATTTTGTATAAATTTTATAATATTGTATACTTTTCTGACCATTGTGGTTAGTTGCTATTGTATTAAAAGATTTTGTGATTTTTCTTGGGAAATTTATAAAAGAAACAAAAGAATTGTTTTCTCTCAAATATAGAAAATAAAATAATAGCTGGTTGCAACTTTCACAAACCCTATCACTTTACCACTTTTAAGACACCTGACCGCTGGAGCTACCGGCACAAAATTGCAGACTGGGACAGCGTAATCTGTAAATGAGGTGGCTGAACCGACGAAGGGCATGACTGACGAATGTGTAAGTGCTATGAAGATATAAATACTGGCTATGAAGTGGTTCTGGCCTGCGTGTTACGAGAGTGAAATGCCTGGCTATGAGTACTGTGTATCTCAACATGAGTTGGGCACCATTGTTCTGATGTTGCGGTCGTGGCTGAACATGGACGTTGCTGTGGAGGAAGGAAGAGGTACGGAATGGACACTTTGTGATGAATGAGGGTGTTGCTGTTGGCAACGTGTAGTAGAAGGACAAGCATCATACATATGTGCTGGGCTGCATGACGTATTTCTTTGTCTCCTTTTGTCTAAAATGAGACTGTCTATTTCGTACATAAGATCGGTTCTAATGTTGCCAGGAAATTGCCGAAGTTTTTTCGCCAATAGTTTGGCATACAGCTCACAAACGTCTTTATCTTCATCGGTTATTTTTTTGTTTATTTATTATCACACTAATGAGTGTATTCAAAGCACTTTTCATGTGGTTGTTAGCTTCTTGGAGCTCTGGTGAGGTATTTGTACAACGTCGCTTGATGAGACTTTTTTTCTCTAGAGATGTTCTCGACATGTCATGTGACGAAAGACCTGTCGTCGTTTCTTTGCACAGCTGCCTCAGCGGACCCTATATCTTGTTGGTGTGCTGTCTCTGGTTTTATCTTCATTACATTCCTGTGTAACAAAATAAACATGTTTTAATTAAACTTTTTTCTTTTTGCAGATACCGACAACGCCGGAAGAATGGTTGGCTAAAGCCCACATTGTGTGGGTTGTATGGACAGAAAGCATTCATATACAAATTCCATATCCAGCAAAGAGCGTATCGGAATATTTCTACTACAAAGGCAATTTTAGTATTGTGCTCTTAGCACTGGTGGGTAGTGATTATAGTTTTGTGTTTGCCGATGTTGGTACCCAAGGACGTATACATGATGGTGGAGTCTTCCTTCGAAGTGTTTTGTGGCAAAAGATTGATGACTTTGCACTCCATGAAAATATATATTACGAAACACTTTCCCAGGCAGCCACGAAACAGGATATCGGAGATGATTTTCAGTGAACAGCTTTCTCGGTCATGGGTGATTGTGGAAAGCACGTTTGATATAATGTCATCAGTATTTCGGATTTTTCAGAAATCTATAGAATTTTACATAGAGGCCACTTCTATCATTGCAATGACAAGTTTATTGTTACACAATTTATTACGAAAGAGTAAAGCATCTCGATATATTTATTTTCCTGGGGGTCCAACTGACACATGCGACTAAAAAAAGCTTATTCGCTAGGAGGACTGGTTTGTAGGCACATAACACAATCCATGCCAGTATTTTACATTTGCAAAATGTACCTCGAAGAGACACAAATAATGCTCTTCAAACACGACTGGATTTTGCGGATTACTTGTTTGTAAATAGGACTGCAACGCCATGAGTATGAATACAGATACAAAACAACTCTGGAGATGAACATGTATAATAACACACATCAACACTAGATATAATAGTATACTAGTTTGAAAATAATATGTTTATTCAAGTTTTATTTGATGTAAAGTATGCATACTCTGATATACTGTTACAACTTTACTTACACGCTTTTCTCACAGAAGAAATTACAAATTGCCTATGAGATATTTCTTTGTATCAATAATTTTTCCGGAATTTCATTAATATACGAGAGGACATTTATTACAGCATATGTTGTTAGCTTCACAATTGTTTGTGTACACTTTTGCTGTATTTGTTTTTCGTTTTTGTTATTCTAATGTTCATTCAGACATATATTTCATTACGGCAATGATACTACTAGGCCTAATTTGTGATTCAAAATATTATTATACATATTTGTGAAGCATTATAATGACGGTATATTTACGAAACATACCTAATATAAAAGGAATTGATCTAATTAAAATGAAATGATTATACTTACATTAAGCTATGTGTGTATTATACTTTTACATTAATATACATATGGAATTGGTCTAATGCGTTGAAAAATACCCTAATGGGTCTACAGTAGAGCCACCGGTTAAGGATAATTTAACTTTTTTGAATGATATCGATATGTGACTATCAGACTTTCATTTTTTTTCTGTAATGTATCTACATCAGCCCTCATAGCAGTAGAAATCCTTATCCATGCATCAGTGACCTGTAAATAAATAATGTACGTGTTCTTACATATCATTAATAATGTCACAGCCCACAATTTTCACATGCTTGCACGCTATTTAAAACAACAAACATTCTGGATTGAAGCAACATAATTAAATTTCACAATACTTGTCTTACATTGTACGCAATCATATTATCTAGACCTCAATAATAATTCATTATTGGTTTTTTACATTGAGTGCCTGTTTTTTGGGTTTTTGAACATAAGTGTCAAACACGCGCTCGCAAAATTTTGTTTAAAATTATGATGTAATAGGCCTATTTTTTTTTTTTTTTTTTATTTGGCATTTGCATGATTATAGAGAGTATGACATAGATAATTTTACGACTTACATTTTTGAAAGTGATTGTTTTTTGTACTTTAGTTCTCTTATTTGTTGGAAATACGTTAGCACGTTAAATTCACACAGTAAAAGTTGAATTACCTAGTGCTGCATAATGCTCATGTCCGCAACTGAAACATCTAGTACACACAACTATCCCCGTCTAATTATCTTACGTAGTTCACATTTTGTTTAAGATGTTATGTGTTCGTCATTCGGGCTTGGTGTGACCTTTCCATTCCCCTTAACTGATACCGGTGTAGTCGTTACACACAGGTACTTATTTCATTCGCGTTGGTGACTGTATATCAACACAATAGACAAACAACTACATAATATTTATGCCACATACGAATTATCACACTGCAAGCAACATACCTTTGTCTTCTTTATACTGTATATACGTACCTCAGTTCTACACTATATGGTCGTGGTTTTACATAAACTACGAACCATTTCGACAATATAAACTATGCCCATAATGTGTACGGGACGATACAAAATTTATTTTTGTGTCTACCAACCTTTTTATTACCTTTATGATTGTTATTTCTGGGGTTCCATGTGACTTCTTCTGTTTGGTGCAGCTGTATAAATTAGAATGTTTTCGTCGTTGCTTCAAGTTGCCTCCATCATAACGTACTTGTTTCTGTCCGCTCTGGTAGTTGCTCTGCATTGCCGGCCAACCACTCACGGAATTGGCCGAGGCCAGTCGAGCGTCGACACGAAGCGAGCGTCGACGGGAGGCGAGTGGCCAATAAGTCTCTTAGCGATGTTCGACAAAACCTCTTTACACGTTGGCGCAACATTTGCATTGGCCTCTCCTTGGCCAACGTGTGAAGGGGCCTTAACGGTTACAACTTGTAAAATAGTTCGAGTAATCATGAGTTCGTGATTGGGAAACACAGGTCTATAGCTATCAAGAACTTGTCCGTCGGCTCCTCTTGACACGTGACCATCAGTACTAACGCACACAGGATAGTTTCTTCACTGATGGATGCCGGTGCTTACGATACAATAAACAAGTGAGCTCTACTGCTTCCTGCAGCAAGCAAACTCTTGCTGGTACCTGTGTAAAAGAAGAACCCTATCACGAGGAAAATTTACCATGGCAGTGGATATGAACAACTTTATATTTACAGTACATTGGAGACCATTGACATTGCTAACCTGTGAATTAGACATTCCCAATTCCACGTATGAGGTAGTTTGTGTTGAACACGAAAAACGGCAATTACTAGTAATACAGGGAAAAAAAGTATTACTTCGAGCACGGCCAGTAATTGGCCAAACACCAAAACATTCCTCTAACCCTAAGCTTTGAAAAATTAAAAAGATGTTTGACTGTTGCTGCGAATAGCGCGTGACACTGACCATCGTGAAGTGTGACTGTTTCACTGTGTACTGCACGAACAAAGCATATTCATAATCATTTATTGTGGTTGTAGTCTTTGGTTGTGATATATAGTAATTGCGTTACAATGCCACATACATTTGCCACAGAAGAATACGTTGATATGTGTTTGATGCTAAACTGTAAATAACAAAGTGTTAATTTTTTTTTCTGGAAGGGTTATTAGATTTTTCTTCACATTTCAAGTTTTTCGATTTGCTATGTAAATATTGGGAATAGTATATATATGAAATACTTTGCTCAAAATGACCTAAGGAATAATCCCTGTGAGTGGCGGTAACTTCTCGTGAATCATTCTTTATAATTGATATTTGACCTAATTATAGTGTGTTCGCGACATTCTGCATAATTAGGCTGTATATGAATTTCGGAAGAGGCTACATTTAATACACAATACGAAATCTGTCTACAGCAATTAATTTTTAGCGAATGACCGAAAATTTCGATGTAGCATGTAAAAGGGGTTGCTATTATATTCATTGTGGATAATTATATTTATATATCACTGCGCAATGTAAATGTACAATTATTTATTCATGAGAAAATTTTCTACTCAAATGAACACAGTGGCTTTCAGTTTTATTTGGCGTACATTTTGTTAAAGTTATGAGGCGTCGCCCTATCTGCAGTTACACTGTGCTGCAATGCCTTTATAATAATCTGCAACGGTTTTTTTCCTGAAATATCTCCGGACTTTTTTTAGGTACTGTTTACAACTACAGTCTTAAGCTGTGAGCAAGTAGGGTACATAAAGCGGTTCTAATGTATTGTTGTGTATACACACATACATACTGTTAAGCGCTGATTCCCGTACTGAGCGCGAACTCCTTGCTACGTGATTATGGGCGGTCCGGCACTGTACGAGGTGACCCACCTCGACCCTCCTCTCCTCACAGGCAGACCCGTTTGCTTCTTCGTCACCCAGCGGCCGGGTGAATGATTGACAGTCGATCTGACTAGCGGCAGAGCCCCTCCTCCCCCCTGCCAAAGGAGTCGACAACTTGAAAGGATGAACATGCATTTTCTGGTGATATTGTCCCTTGGCGCAACCTAGAATTTGGAGAAGTTTATGGGCTATGGCCCAACATTATAAATACCGCCGCGGCCGGAGGATCGCGAATCTTTGAGGAAGCCTGTCTCAGAATTACTACCGATAAATAGAAGTGCTTTCTCGTGTGAGCCAAATGACCTTGGCAGAACTAATGTTGCATGCCATCATATTGACAAAGGGGATGCCACGTCCATAAAGCAGCCACAAAGGCGACTACCGCTAGCTTCACATGAGGTGATTGATGGGATTCTGAATGAGATGAAACAGTCAGATGTAATAGAGCCATCAGTCAGTCCATGGTCTTCTTCCATTGTTCTTGTTAAAAATAAATATGGCTCTATGAGATTTTGTGTTGAATACTACCAACTTAATAATGTGACTAAGAAAAATTCGTATCCACTACCAATTATAGACAACACACTGAATAGCATAGCAGGTTCAGAGTGATTTTCTACTTTGGAAATGAAGAGTGGGTACTGTCATTGCGAGGTGGCTCAAGGAAATGAACCTGGCAATTCAAGGTTACGCCTTTTGGGCTACGCAATGCCCCTACCGCACTTGAACGACTGATGGAGAAAATTCCTGCCCCTGACATTTGCCAGGTACCTGGACGACATCGTAGTCACAGGAAGAACATTTGAAGAGCACCTGGCATGCCTAGACTCTAAGAAGTGCCGCCTTTTCCAAAACAAAATTAATTTCTTGGGCCATGCCGTGTCGGCTCATGGGATTGAAACATTGTACTAGAACGTAGAAGTAATAACTATATAATATCAGTAAGTAAACGGTTTCTTACTAAAAAATTTCACCTGAAAACGATTACATAAAGCCTACCAGTCTACAGGCTTGAGTAGGCCAAATATGGCAGATTTTACAATATGGCTGTCACAAGTGAAACATAAACGTACATTTGGATTGTATCTTCTTGTGTATCATATATTGCCATATTTTACCCCTTATATACTTTTTCCGCATAAAATTATTTTTCATATTACATTTAAATAAAGTGTATGGGATTAAGTTAACATACATGAAAGCCCTATTGTAATCAAATCTTTAATGAAACGAGAAACTAAATAAATTAATTAATTTTAGTTTATATTGTTTAATTATTTAAGTGTGTTTGTCTGAAATGGTTGTTATTTAAATATATGGGCTTGATTTTATTAAACCAGCGATTTAAAATGAATTATCTTTTTTCTACAAGTTTCCTGATGTGGTGACAGCTACACTATAAAATGGAATTTAAGAGGTGTTTTCTTTGCGAAGAAATCATTCAGGCAAATGACGAGCTGTTCACACCCGCAGATAAAGGAGTACAAGGAATCCGAAAAACATGCAAAGAAATAAAAATAGGAGATTTTCATGTTAATGTGGATTAGAAAGTTTATAAGAAATGTAGAACACGGTTTGTGAACTTGAAGTCTCCCTTTCATAAACCGTGTGATTTACCTAGTACTTCCCGCATGCTTCATTCAAGTGAAATATCTTTTGAATTAAAACATAATTGATTATTTTGTGCCATTGAGTTAAGTGAATCATTCAGGGAAAGGAAGAGAAATGATTGTTTTCAAGTGCGAACACTTAATTTTAGAACTTCAATGTTGGAAAACTGTAGTGAACACAATGATGATTGGACAGCAAATGTGAAGAGACGAATCCATAATGTGTATGATTTACCTGTTGCGGATGCATGTTACCACAAACAATGTCTAGTCAATTTTCGAAATTGTAAAGCAATCCCTGGACATTTAAGTGGCACTATTCGTACACCAGCAGGTCGCCCGGATGACACAGTATGCCACGAAGCATTTCTTCAAGTTGCAAAGTACATGGAGGAAAATGATGAAGAACAAACAACTGTAAGTGAGCTTGTCAATAAAATGAACGAGTTTCTACCAGAACGTAGCACCTCGGAGCCATTTACCTCGATGTTCATGAAGCAAAAGCTCAAAGAACATTTTAAAGTTGAAATCTTAATTGGGAAAGTTGCTGGCATTAATTGTGTCGTTACCTGCAAAAGTACAGCTACATATGTGATGCAAGACTACCACAGTTCCTGCCATAACAATATTGAAGAAGACAAAATATATATTATTCTAGCAGCTGCTGAAATAATTCGCAATGGTGTAAAATATGTATAAATTCATCCAGATAATTACCCTCGTATTGAATATATCAGTAATGTGGAACACAATTTAAATTATGTGCCCGAGACTTTAAGGCTGTTATTGTCAACTCTCGTAAGTGGCAAAACAAATAAAGACAGAAAGCTGGCTGCAATAGAGCAATCATGCAAACTATGCGTCCCCGGGTTTTAGTTACACCTTTAAAGTTAGGACTTTGAGTTCTCAGTGATTCACGAGTCCACGTGGGTAACGCCATCAAGGATGCTGCTTGGAAGAGAGCTACGCCTCCCTAGTGACCTGCTGTTTGGCCGACCGACAGAAGAGGAAGCTGCTACCCCTGATTATGCCAGCGAATTACATAACAGACATGCTGGCATTCATGATTCTGCTCGACAGCACCTCAGAATAAATAGTGACAGGATGAAGTATGCGGTATGATGGGAGAATGTTGGGTGAGGTATTTCAAGAAGGACAACTGGTGTGGCTGTACAACCCACAGAGGAGGAAAGGGTACTGCTCATACAGAAATATTGGGAAGGCCCCTACAGGATTCTGAATAAGATCAATGATTTGGTATCTCGGATTTGTTGTCAAGGCTTTCGGGCTAAGCCGAAAGTTGTCCACGTCGACCGACTGGCACTCCACGGAGGATCAGATGTAGCAGAGTCTATTCAGGACGAACAGACTTGATGAGGGGGCAGTGTTACAGGTGGTCGCTTTGCGAGCGTGCGAGGCATGGATGATTTATTGACGCTTGCGCTATCAGTTGCAACAGGAGACGCAGCAGCTTTTCACAAAGGAATGTTTACAAAGCATTCATGTTATGCCTATCAGGGCGCATGCCACTCCCGACCTTGGAAATCGTATGTCTTTGAGACATCTGAATAATGCTCTGGATTACTGCACTAGTTTCTCTCAGCTAGACCAGGGGTGCGTGGAACCTTCCAGGCCAAGGCCAGTGGCTATAATAGGCGCGTCGGCCTCCGAGCCAGCAGTTGTTGAGTGAATAAGTGGCCACGGCATCTAGCGGAGTAAGATGGGCGAGAAGAGAAACGAGCGGCGAGAGAAGTGACCTACGGGAGCAGGTCTGCGAATGCGAGCTTCGGCGCAGCGAATAGTGCGACTGGCTAGCTGGACTATTGGACTGGATGCGTGAGTGAAAGATGGCAACAGACATACTGAACATGTGTTAATGATGAGTATGAGTTAATTGACTGTAACCAAACGGAGACATTAAGAAGGATGTTAATAAGAGTTGAAATAAACATTAAATATTGCGCTCACTGAGAAATAAAAAGAGCAATAGTGGAGACAGATAATTTAATGCTGTAAATAATAGCTGTGTTATGATTAAAAATCAAATTTAGTTCTTTCATTTTTATTAAGACCTCCATCCCTCACGAACTCGGATACGCTGCTCAGGCATTCATGTAACATTACTATCAACATTTGCTTTCTCCAGGCTTCCTTTTCACGATAGTTTGTTTCCGTGTGGTAGTGCCCATCCTTAAGAATTGTACTCCGTCAGCCTTCTAGGACTACGGCCGTCTACGGGTCTCACCCCGNGTGTGGTAGTGCCCATCCTTAAGAATTGTACTCCGTCAGCCTTCTAGGACTACGGCCGTCTACGGGTCTCACCCCGAAAGCAGTCACCCTTGACCAGATGTGCCCTCCATACGCCGACAGTTGTCGGGCATATGATGACGAGTGTACTTAGCCGAGCATACTATTTTCGCCCCATTGGGCACGAACTGGAGACCACATACGAGAGTTTAATGAGTAACGAACCTCCATTAAACAATTATTAATGGGGAAAAAAAAAAAAATATTTTTTTTACTCTCTCTGGGACGAATATCACAGTCGATTACAATGACATTCAAGATGATTGTCNAAAAAAAAAAATATTTTTTTTACTCTCTCTGGGACGAATATCACAGTCGATTACAATGACATTCAAGATGATTGTCACCCAAATATATTTACATCACTAACGTAGACGAACTTCATAATGGCGGCCGTCCGTTTGGCATGACAAAGCACGACTAATCGACGACGCCGCATGGGAAAACCGAAAGCTGGACAGCCATCCAGATAGTGTCCCCGTTTCCCACACTGGCCCATCCGAAATTCTGAACCCGCGCCCAAACTTCTACATTAAGAAAGAGCTGAGTGGCGAGGTTTGGGCGTGGAGTAGAGATGTTTAAGTTCGCAAATTTACTCGCTCTTTTGTGTGGTACTACACGGGACTCGCTCATTCATGTGAGCCTAACTACTGCGCAACGTCGGCCCGAACATCCGAGGCTCATTGTTGACCACGGCACACTTTCACGGGTTGGAAAGAGAGAGAGAGAGAGAGAGAGAGAGAGAGAGAGAGAGAGACTCGGTATGTTCGAACACGCTCGTTCGCCCAGACGACCATTCTTCCGCCCGTTGGCGAGACGTTGCCACGGCACGCACACNGTGTGGTAGTGCCCATCCTTAAGAATTGTACTCCGTCAGCCTTCTAGGACTACGGCCGTCTACGGGTCTCACCCCTAAAGCAGTCACCCTTGACCAGATGTGCCCTCCATACGCCGACAGTTGTCGGGCATATGATGACGAGTGTACTTAGCCGAGCATACTATTTTCGCCCCATTGGGCACGAACTGGAGACCACATACGAGAGTTTAATGAGTAACGAACCTCCATTAAACAATTATTAATGGGGGAAAAAAAAAAATATTTTTTTTACTCTCTCTGGGACGAATATCACAGTCGATTACAATGACATTCAAGATGATTGTCACCCAAATATATTTACATCACTAACGTAGACGAACTTCATAATGGCGGCCGTCCGTTTGGCATGACAAAGCACGACTAATCGACGACGCCGCATGGGAAAACCGAAAGCTGGACAGCCATCCAGATAGTGTCCCCGTTTCCCACACTGGCCCATCCGAAATTCTGAACCCGCGCCCAAACTTCTACATTAAGAAAGAGCTGAGTGGCGAGGTTTGGGCGTGGAGTAGAGATGTTTAAGTTCGCAAATTTACTCGCTCTTTTGTGTGGTACTACACGGGACTCGCTCATTCATGTGAGCCTAACTACTGCGCAACGTCGGCCCGAACATCCGAGGCTCATTGTTGACCACGGCACACTTTCACGGGTTGGAAAGAGAGAGAGAGAGAGAGAGAGAGAGAGAGAGAGAGACTCGGTATGTTCGAACACGCTCGTTCGCCCAGACGACCATTCTTCCGCCCGTTGGCGAGACGTTGCCACGGCACGCACATTTACAAATCCACGCGGCGTTTGCGAAACAATGTTGCTACACAAACAGACACACAAAAGGACTTACAGGTATTGTCTATTCCTATTTATAGGTCTTATAACAACGACTTTGTTAAGTGATAACAGTGAACATAACACATAGTTAATAAATGAAATAACATTTCCTACATAAATATATATATATATTACTTGAGACAGATGTAACTATCGAACAAAATCAATATAAAAAAAGAGGCAGCACTGTTACATATGGAGTTTCTTAATGCTGGTTACTTTGGAAACTTGACGTGAACCACTCCTGCGTGGTCTGCACTACCACTGTCGTCACGTCATCGGCCCCTCAATCGCTGCACCAGTGCGGCCCGCGGAACACGCGCGCCGTGTGTCCCCGTGCGTGTCCACACCGAGTGATCCAACCGAGTGCCTGTGGTGTCCCTAGAGAGATCTGTGCAATTAGGATAGGAATCAAGTGTTAGAATGTGTAGTAAATAGCATTAGAATTTATCGCCCATGGGTAAATGTTCGTGAAATTCGCCCTTAGGAGATTGCGAAGTAATCGCAGAATAAATGCACGCCACGTTCATATTTAATGAGTTGTAGAGTAACAAGACTAGGGTATTTGAAGTGTTTTATATAATTTTCCGAGTGCAATTGTGTATCTAATCAAGCCAATTAGTGACGNTAATTTTCCGAGTGCAATTGTGTATCTAATCAAGCCAATTAGTGACGTGGGAAATAATTAGTCTTTCTTTCAACCTGACCGTTCCAGTCGTAGAGTGCCCCAAAACTTAACAGACCTAAATTTTCCATGTGCTCTGCAAAGCACCACAGATTCATGTATTGTATATAAATTAGTGCTTAATTAAGAACTCTTAACTCTCTACAGGATTAAGAAAATTCACTCAGAACATTTCAGTGGTTTATGTGTATATGTTTCAAGTTCTATGTTAATTAGGTCAGTTAATTAAATTACCTCGCGGAGTGGAGCCTTAGGTGCTGCACGTGCGTCGCGTCGCGGGGGACTTTCATACATTGTTATGAACGCTTAACTGCAATAGTTTAACGTAATTTACTGGAACTTTTATTTAGTTCACCAACAGTCTTCCCCGTGTTCGTAGCACCCCTTCGACAGCTCAATTTACCTACCNTGCAATAGGTTAACATACTTTACAGGAACTTTTATTTAGTTTACTAACAGTAAGCACCCCTCAGTCAGCTCAATTTACCGACCCCGGAGGTTTAATTACTCTTGTAAGCTTTCGCGCCATTCTTGGCCTTTTTGTACAGTAACGGCCGCTGGCAGGCCTTGTGAGTCAGGTCAGCTTTAATTTGCATTGCATACATGTAACTGTGTACACTATTCGGCAATACAATTTATTTGAGTTAACCGAAATTTGTGAGTTCTCATTTTTGTGTTGTATTTAGGAACCCTGGCCCTATCCAGGAAGTCATCGACGCCTCAAGGAGGCATCCTTCATTTATAAGGTAAAAGGTAATACTAAGGTGTGCTGGGGAGCCTGAATACCCCGGCTATATATTAAGTTTTCCTGTAAATTTGTACAGTGTGTATTAGGGGATACAGCAACGTGGTCGTTCGGCCCATGATCCTGAGAACGGTGACTTCGTGCTCACCCAGTGAGCTGGCGCCCATTCTATTCGAAATAGGAATATTGTGTAATATTCTGACTTTTCTTAACATAGTCGCCGGACGACGTTCGTATTACTAACCCCGACCACTCAGGTAACGTTAAACTGTATAACTCGCAACACGTGTATATTGCCATTAATGCAAATTAAATCGTCCTTACATTCAGACAATATGCAGCACCATCCAGTATTGTTAAAAACACGTTCACTTGATGCACTGGTAGCAGGTATGCAAAGAACTCTGCTTGCCAGCTGAGTGAGGTGGGGAAATGTACTCTCTCGTTCTTGCCACCACGTCAAAAGGTCGTCATCATTTCCGACATTTCTCTGCTCGAGATATGTATCCACTTCAACATCTGGCGCGCAAGGGACCTCGTCGATCAGCCACTCGGTAAACATACTTCTTCGTATAGGTGGTGAAGGTAGCACACTGAGCACCTTTCGTCCTCCTTTGTTGCTGCCCTGCCGAGATATATTGGCACATAAGCTGCGTACGGTGTTGTAGGTTTGAGTTTTGTTGGCTTCAGGAATCGCCTATAAGCGTCGTAAATAAGGACGCGTGAACGTTGCAATGAGATATAATGAATGTACCTCCCACTTCAAATCCACATTCAGTTGTCCTCTGTTTTTTTTTTCAGTGCTTTAATTTCCCGAAAATAAAATATATGCTTTTATATTAAGAACAGGCATTATTTTTATTTGCATACTAAAAACAGCTTTAACAAGCACGTAACCAATAACATTAGTATGNCGTGAACGTTGCAATGAGATATAATGAATGTACCTCCCACTTCAAATCCACATTCAGTTGTCCTCTGTTTTTTTTCAGTGCTTTAATTTCCCGAAAATAAAATATATGCTTTTGTATTAAGAACAGGCATTATTTTTATTTGCATACTAAAAACAGCTTTAACAAGCACGTAACCAATAACATTAGTATGGCGTGTGAGATCGAGCCTTAAGGTGGAAATATATCGTCCCTCCTGCTACGTAACAAATATGTAATTATATTTTACCTCAATTTCACTGGTAAGTGGTGTGCAATGGGATTTTAATTTGTATGACCACAGCAACGCCAGCTGAAGGGGTGGCTTCTTTTCCGTTTCCAGGGCGTCTGTAGCTTCTTTGAAGAACCCGAGGAAGGACAGCAACTCAGCAACCACTCCATCAGTATAACCTTCAAGTTTGTCTGAAGCATCCACATTGCGTCGATGCTGTGCTGCAACACCGCCGATGTCAGGGGGAGCGTGAGCGAGCGGTCGAACTGAACAGCCCGCTCGTTCGCTGCTCATAGTACATCGGGTGGTCCGAGTTTTTGAGTACTCGAATGAACAAATGCAGTTTGAGCGACCAAGGTGCATTTTATGAGCGAGTTTTACCGTACCATTTTCGAGTGTCAAGTTTTTCCAGTATTTACTTCGGTAGCGTAATATTTAGTCATTAAGGCTCTCGCCTACTGGTGCTTTTTTCCGCGTTCGAGGCCGAGAAGCACGGGAGCGATAAGAGCGACACTGCCATCCGCATCAAGTGCGCCATCGCCGCTAAGCGCAAGGCTCTCGACTAGCGTGCAGTGTTCTTGTCGCACTGCATGTACCTATGAGTAGAGACCTGAAAAATTCGCGAGTTCAATGACCTGCAGGCTAGACTCTATAGTCTTATGTACAGATATGCCGATATAAAATGCACCTTGGTCCTTCTGCCGTCACAGCGGAAGGCGAAGATTGGGCCAGCCTTCTCCAGGAGGTGTCAAACACCGCGTGTGGACCAATGGTTGATATTTTATTAACACGCGTGTTTTGAATTCTAGCTTGTCTCGAAATGAATCCGTGAATTTTTCAGGACTCTATGAGGCTTTTAGCGGTGACCCTATTATTTTATTGGTTGAAAGTCTGTAGGAAGGTTCTGGACAGGGCCCTTGAGTAGTTTTGTATGTATCTGATGCGTACAGTATACTGTACATATTCTGAAATACAGTGCTTTGAAAAAGCCGTTTTTAGCCGTTTTGGAATACTCTGAAATTGTGTTTCTAACATGGGTGACATTTTGAAAGTACTCATCAGTCCGAGTCTGAAGTGTGTGGTCATTTCGTAGACCAGAACGTTGGACGCACGTTTAATAGTTTCGTGGAAAAACGTGTATTTCAAACACTCTGTAACGCAGTTCAAGCACCAGGTAGAAGGGAGCCTGAAGGGCGCCGCCTACCTGAAGGTGTTTTGCGCGTTTGAGGCCGATAAGCGCAGTAGCGATAAGGACGACAAAGCCCTACGCATCAGACGCCCCATACCTCTTATGCGCAAGTCTCTGGACTGGCGTACAGTGTTCTCGTAGTGCAGCATGTATCTATGGGACTTCAAGCGGTGACCCTATATTTTTATTGGTGGAAAGTCTGAAACAAAGTTCAGTGCAGGTCCCTATAATAGTTTTCCATGTTTCCGAATAGCATATTTTGACATACAGCTGTGTGAAAAGGCCGTTCTTAGCTATGTTGGAATTTTCGGGAACAGTATTTATAATGTGCGTGATGTTTTTAGAATGTCATTCGTCCCTCGTCTGAAGAGTGTTTTCTTTTCGTACATCGCTTGATGAGAACACGTTTAGTGGTTTTATAAGAGAAATTTCAAACCTACTGCAACCCAATTTAAGCGCAAGGTAGGTGGCGCTCTTCAGGCTCCCGCCCTACTGGCGCTTGAACTGCTTTCCAGTGTGTTTGGAATACACGTTTCTCCACGAAACTATTAAACGTACGTCTAATGTGCTGATCTGCGAAAGGAACACACACTTCAGACGATGGATGTTGAGTGCTTTTAAAATATCGCGCACATTGGAAACACCATTTCGGAGTATCCCAGTATAGCTAAAAACGACTTTTTCAAAGCGTTATATCTCACAATATACGCGTCAGATACGTACAAATCTACTTAAGGTAGGGTTGCCAACCGTCCTGTTTTCCCAGGACATATCCTGGTTTTTGGAGTGTCCTGGTGTGTCCTGGATAGTTTTTAAGCAGCGTCCTGGGCTTTAAAGCGCCCTGATATGGTCACGTATTTTAAAATTCGCGCGCCACTTTTGCAGTCCTTATGTTACGAGCGGCCTCACGGCTCGAGTGTTCGCGCTGCCCGCGCTGTTTTAAAACAAAGACGTAACGCTCTGTGATGTCACTTTCTCTCTACTATTGTCGCGTAGGGCTTTCTCTTTGTAACCNCCACTTTTGCAGTCCTTGTGTTACGAGCGGCCTCACGGCTCGAGTGTTCGCGCTGCCCGCACTGTTTTAAAACAAAGACGTAACGCTCTGTGATGTCACTTTCTCTCTACTATTGTCGCGTAGGGCTTTCTCTTTGTNCTGTTTTAAAACAAAGACGTAACGCTCTGTGATGTCACTTTCTCTCTACTATTGTCGCGTAGGGCTTTCTCTTTGTAACCTTGCATTAGGCATACAGAGCTAGCCTGCTTGCTATTCAGTTATCAACTTGTAAGTGAATAAGTGCTACACGAATATAACGTGTTTCAAATATTTATTTTAAAGGAGAAATACGTAAGTATTTAAACTTATTTTTGAGTGTATCATAGTCTTTACTATTGTATTGTATTATTNTTTTAAAGGAGAAATACGTAAGTATTTAAACTTATTTTTGAGTGTATCATAGTCTTTACTATTGTATTGTATTATTTATTCCGAGAATACAGATTAGAATAGAAAGATACTTGTAAATGTCATTAAATTTTATTTTGAGCTCGCNGTATTATTTATTCCGAGAATACAGATTAGAATAGAAAGATACTTGTAAATGTCATTAAATTTTATTTTGAGCTCGCTTTTTAATGGTATTTCTTTTGTTTCAGCTGTATAATTGTATTTATAAGTTTGTCGTTTCCAGTTTTACGGTTTTGCTTTTACGTGATTCAACGAAGTTTTAGAAAAAAGGTTTCCCTCGTTCAAACGCGGCAAGTATGAGACTGTAGTGTATTGTTGTATTTGTGAATCCAGTATATCTATAGCCAGCAGAGGTGCGACAGATATTGAGGAGCATCAGAAAACAGCCAAGCATAAGAAGAGATTACAATCCCAGGCAGGGACTTCTAAAGCCTTAGACACTTTTATAAAGAAATCGTCAACAAATGAGAAGACTGTCACTGTTGAAGGGGCTGCAGCTTACCACACGATTCGTCACCATATGTCTTTTAACTCTTTAGACTGTACGTTGCAGTTGAATATAATTATGTTTAGCTATTCACAAATCGCAAAAGAAATGAAGTGCAACAGAACATAGGCAACTGCAATTGTGACTGGCGTTTTAAGCCTTCATTCTTCAATGAAGGTACAGATGACTTGAAAAGAATATCGTGTGTTAGTGTCTGTTGTGACGCTAGCAATCATGGGGCAATTAAATTAATTCCTGTATTGGTTCAGTATTACGATTATAGTGGCGAAGGCATAAGTTCCAAGATATTATACACTGAAACAGTTCCCGATGAAACTGCTGAAATTTTGGTGAGTTTAGTAAATAATCAGCTCCAAAAATATAATATAAAAGAAAAATGTGTAGCATTCTCAGGAGATAATTGCAATACGAACTTTGGTGGTAGAGAAAGAGCTGGAACAAACAATGTGTTTTGTAAACTGAAGGAAAAATTAGGCAAAGACATTATAGGTATTGGTTGTCCTGCTCGTGTACTCAATAATTCTGTTCATCACGGATGTGACATTCTGCCCATAGAAGTGGAATTAATAATTGTAAAAATGTATAATCATTTTTCTATATACACTGTTCGAACAGAAAAACTGCGACAGTTTTGCAATGATATTGGCATGGAGTATACTCAACTTCAGTCTCACTCCAAGACACTCTTGTTAAGCATTTTTCCGGCAATTGAAAAACTTTTGAAATACCATGAGACGTTAAAAGAATATTTTATTAGTTTAGATAAACCTCCACAGTACATTATGCAGTTTTTTAACAATGAGTATGCCGAGGGTTACCTGTACCTCGTTCATTCCGTAATGGCGATAATTCACACAAATATTGAAAGAGTGGAAAGAAAAGAAAACAGTGTTGTTGAAATCAGGAAAATTTTGGCTAGAGTTATTTCATTACTAGAGGAAAGGATAGCAAACAATTTTTGTCCTCTAAGAGTAAGAACAATTTCAAAGAAGTTGCATGACGACGGAAAGAACACGGAAGAATTTTCAACTAAAATAATATATTTTTATAATGAAATCAATGACTATTTAAAAATGTGGATTGAACCATTTGAGGACCTAAAAGTTTTCGACTGGATTGATCTAACAAGGTCTGATTTGCTAGATTGGAGCAACATTGAAAAATCTTTGGTCTTTTTAAAAGATCACGGCATTGAAATTAACGACGAAAAATTATTTGACGAGTGGGTTAATTTGAAAATTTTTAGCAAAAATTTGAATCCTACTCAAAAAGACGACAGCTTAAACTCCTTGTGGCTAATATATTTTAAGCNCAAAATGCCAAAACGAAAATGCACTTTCAACGAAGTTTTAGAAAAAAAGGTTTCCCTCGTTCAAACGCGGCAAGTATGAGACTGTAGTGTATTGTTGTATTTGTGAATCCAGTATATCTATAGCCAGCAGAGGTGCGACAGATATTGAGGAGCATCATAAAACAGCCAAGCATAAGAAGAGATTACAATCCCAGGCAGGGACTTCTAAAGCCTTAGACACTTTTATAAAGAAATGGTCAACAAATGAGAAGACTGTCACTGTTGAAGGGGCTGCAGCTTACCACACGATTCGTCACCATATGTCTTTTAACTCTTTAGACTGTACGTTGCAGTTGAATATAATTATGTTTAGCTATTCACAAATCGCAAAAGAAATGAAGTGCAACAGAACAAAGGCAACTGCAATTGTGACTGGCGTTTTAAGCCTTCATTCTTCAATGAAGGTACAGATGACTTGAAAAGAATATCGTGTGTTAGTGTATGTTGTGACGCTAGCAATCATGGGGCAATTAAATTAATTCCTGTATTGGTTCAGTATTACGATTATAGTGGCGAAGGCATAAGTTCCAAGATATTATACACTGAAACAGTTCCCGATGAAACTGCTGAAATTTTGGTGAGTTTAGTAAATAATCAGCTCCAAAAATATAATATAAAAGAAAAATGTGTAGCATCCTCAGGAGATAATTGCAATACGAACTTTGGTGGTAGAGAAAGAGCTGGAACAAACAATGTGTTTTGTAAACTGAAGGAAAAATTAGGCAAAGACATTATAGGTATTGGTTGTCCTGCTCGTGTACTCAATAATGCTGTTCATCACGGATGTGACATTCTGCCCATAGAAGTGGAATTAATAATTGTAAAAATGTATAATCATTTTTCTATATACACTGTTCGAACAGAAAAACTGCGACAGTTTTGCAATGATATTGGCATGGAGTATACTCAACTTCAGTCTCACTCCAAGACACTCTTGTTAAGCCTTTTTCCGGCAATTGAAAAACTTTTGAAATACAATGAGACGTTAAAAGAATATTTTATTAGTTTAGATAAGCCTCCACAGTACATTATGCAGTTTTTTAACAATGAGTATGCCGAGGGTTACCTGTACCTCGTTCATTCCGTAATGGCGATAATTCACACAAATATTGAAAGAGTGGAAAGAAAAGAAAACAGTGTTGTTGAAATCAGGAAAATTTTGGCTAGAGTTATTTCATTACTAGAGGAAAGGATAGCAAACAATTTTTGTCCTCTAAGAGTAAGAACAATTTCAAAGAAGTTGCATGACGACGGAAAGAACACGGAAGAATTTTCAACTAAAATAATATATTTTTATAATGAAATCAATGACTATTTAAAAATGTGGATTGAACCATTTGAGGACCTAAAAGTTTTCGACTGGATTGATCTAACAAGGTCTGATTTGCTAGATTGGAGCAACATTGAAAAATCTTTGGTCTTTTTAAAATATCACGGCATTGAAATTAACGACGAAAAATTATTTGACGAGTGGGTTAATTTGAAAATTTTTAGCAAAAATTTGAATCCTACTCAAAAAGACGACAGCTTAAACTCCTTGTGGCTAATATATTTTAAGCAATGCATTTCCGAGGAACAGTATGCAGAACTACGGAAAGTGGCTGAATATATGTTTAGTATACCGGAATAACCCTAATATTGAGAGAGTCTTTTCTCTCGTAAATTCACAGTGGTCAAAAGAAAGAAATCGATTACTGCCAACAACAGTAGCTGCAATCATCAAAACTATCTATAACATAGATATGAAGTATGACCAATTTTATGATTATTTGTTAACTCAACCACANATGACCAATTATATGATTATTTGTTAACTCAACCACAGATACTGAGGGAAATTGGTGGGGTTGAAAAGTATAATAAAAATAAATAAGTTTGTAATATTAGAATTTATTGGATACTAACCTAAGTCTAAAGAATTTGTTACAAAACTAAAGTGTTTGTTTTATATTTTAATAACTCGTTTTCAACTCATATCATTTTATTCGAATACTTTTATTAAAAAATATGATTATTATTACTTGAATTTCATTTAACCTATTTTCACTACATATTAATTTAACTATTGCTTATCTGTTATTGCGTCCTGTTTTTAAACTGAATTGTCCTGGCTTTTCTAACTTCAAATCCTAGTTTTTAAAATTTGGGGTTGGCAACCCTAACTTAAGGGTCCTGCAATGAACCTTCCTAGAAACTTTCCACCAATAAAACGATAGGGTGGCCGCTGAAAGTCCCGTAGGTACACACAGTGTGACAAGAACACTGCACGTCGCGTCGGTTCAAAGCCTTAACGCTGAGCGGCGATGGCGCACTTGATGCGCGTGGCAGCGTCGCCCTTCAGCTGATATTACACGACACCTGCTGCCGTGCTTGGTCTTGTACAAAGCCTGGTGCACGAGTCTGGTGCCGCTATATGAGCCGCAACGGAAGATTCATGTTACACGGCAGCAGTTCGCGTACCAGCATTTGACACACTCGATAGGTGTATGGTTCGAACAATAAATATGAACCGAATTTGTAGAATTGTTACTCGTGTAGGCCCATAAAAACTAACTAGCACATCTTAATATTTATGTGTTACTGTTGGCCTTTACATTAATTCTTGCTGACTGGTGTAGTTTCATTGATTTTCTTGAAAGTGATGGTGAAGTCACATAAGTACCAGCCTGTTATTTTTAATTTTTACGAAAAGTATTAACCGTTTGCAAAATGCAGTTTTTTCTGTACGTAACAAGTTATCATACGCATGTTATGAAAAAAAAAAAACTTTTATCCGACGGAGTTTTGATCTCACACCCAAAAGTTTTACTGTGATACTTCTATAACTTTACCACTATTACACCAGTTCATACACATCCTTCATTTGTTTAATACTATATATATATATATATATATATATATATATAAACCGCTCGAAGTTATATTTTAATAGTGTAGATAATGAAACAACAGTTTTAAACAGTACTTAAAAGTCTTTACCGCCAATATTATTCGTCTTTATCGAATTTTAAATCTATTTCAAATAGTTTCAACCTCACAGATGTATAATCAATATGGAGGCGTCCTTTTGGATTCTTCACCCGCTAATTCCACGTAGTTGCCACAGGGAGCGCCTTACGCTCTGAAACTGCGATGTGATTGGCCAGGTGCGAGAGCCGGTATGGAACCTCCACGAAAAATATGACGTTTCCTATTACCAAACCTGTAATGAAATTTGGCCGTACAAGGCGGGGAATGTCATGACGGGTGCCGACTAACCTGTATAACGGCTGCTACGGCAGACAAGCATTTACAGTATCTGGTATCGTGTAATATGACCGTTATCGCTCCTGCGCTTCGCGGCCTCAAACGCGGAACAAAGCTCCAGGTAGGCGCAAGTCTTAAGAGTTCCGCCTGCCTGCCGCTTGAACTGCGTTGCAGATTGTTTGAAATTCTAGTGTTTTTTTAAACGTCCCCCCAGTATGTTTACCTACGAAAAGACATGATACCCCACAAGAGACCGGAATGGTACTTTAAAGTTACCACGCATGCTGTGAATATTATTTTGGAACCCGCCAATGTAGTTAAAAATGGGTTTTTCACACTGCCGTACCTTTAAACATACTAGCCCCGACACGAGCCAAACTACAATAGGAGCCTATAGTGAGCTTTGCTACAGACTTTCCACCAATAAAATGATTGGGTCGCCGCTGCAAGTCCCATAGGTAGACGCAGCACTACGAGAACACTGCATACCAGTTCATAGCCCTGCGCGTAGCGGCGATGGCGCTCTTTTAGCGCGTGCCAGTGTAACCCTTATAGCTCCCGCGCTTCTCGGCCCAAAAAAGGAGAAAAACGATGCAGGCAGGCAGGCGGGCTCCTTAATTTCTGAGTAAGTATGTTGCAATAACGTAACTANGGGGGAATTTGAATTTTTACAAAAAAAAATGCAAACCAACAGTCAAAATAATTAGTAACTCTACAAGCAAAGATGTGTAATTTTAGTACAAAAATTTACATCTGTATGTGTAGTTTTACAAATGTATATTTTTGTATATTCTTGTAAAGCAATTAGCACAACTGGGCTTGCGCAGTCACGAAAGTATCGATATTCAACAGAAACTTTAAATTTACGTACTAATTAAGATAGCACAGTCCTTCCAAATCACGTCCAAGTGATCTGCTTACGCAGGTAACTAGCGAAGCAACCGCTCGGATAATGTTGATTTCTCATTTACAAAACTCGGCTAATATTATTATAAATCATGCCTGCCTCTGTGATGCTATCAGCAATTTAATGAACTTCGGTATCAATGCCAGTGTTTTTTCTGTAGCGGTACAGCTGCTATTCCTGGAAATGTGCAGGCATTCCACGTCAGATTAAAAAAAAATGTATTTCACGAATGTATTTTGAGAGTGCGAAGACCAGAACTTCCGCGGAAACACGTCGACAGCCGTGNCTAGCGAAGCAACCGCTCGGATAATGTTGATTTCTCATTTACAAAACTCGGCTAATATTATTATAAATCATGCCTACCTCTGTGATGCTATCAGCAATTTAATGAACTTCGGTATCAATGCCAGTGTTTTTTCTGTAGCGGTACAGCTGCTATTCCTGGAAATGTGCAGGCATTCCACGTCAGATTTAAAAAAAATGTATTTCACGAATGTATTTTGAGAGTGCGAAGACCAGAACTTCCGCGGAAACACGTAGACAGCCGTGNAAAAAAAATGTATTTCACGAATGTATTTTGAGAGTGCGAAGACCAGAACTTCCGCGGAAACACGTAGACAGCCGTGCGTCCTGCCTGCCCGCTCGGCCGGCTCGGCACGTCCAGTGGCGTAACGCCGCTAGACCACAAACGTGAGTGTCATGTTAAGGGCAGCGGAATTCTAACGTTTTGAGTTCACAGGACACTATACAGACCAAACCCTGTGTCGACAGTATTCTTGCGTCTTCAGCGTACCCGTGTTTCAAAGCGAGGTGTCGGGATCTTTAAAGCATGACGTTTTGGTGTTCGGTCTGATTTGACTTCGCAGCGGCACGACAAACTCTGCTGTGCCTTTCCAGGGTCCTCGCACTCACACAACACCCCTAAGACTTGATACGGTACACTTTTACAGGCATCTCCAACCATACGCAATCTCAAAATACTCATCGCATGAGTACTCTTACACTTGTATCGATTTGACGCCGCAGGACCATGACATTTTTCATCTCCACTAAACAAAAGTGACGTCTACAAATTTTCCCAGTTAATTGCCTCACCTATTATGCAGAAATTATTCGTTTTCGTATCATAATTTCAGTTTCTGATGTATTATTGGAAATGTTTGATTATAGAAAATTTACAATTTACTGGTTATTTTATACTTTTGTATTTAATTTTCACTGTGTGTTATTTTCTGCTTATAAAAAGGCAGGAACTTAAAATATAAATACATTCCTGACTTTTTACAACTAGCAAATAACACATATTTAAAATTAAGTACAAATATATTTAACAACTCATAAAACGTAAATGTTCTATAATCGTAACATTGGCAGTAATTACTATGAATCCGAAATCATGACGTGAAAACGAAGAATTTCTGCAAAAGAGGTGAAGTCAAGCCTTAAGGCGATTTGCTTCTTGGGTACTGAAACAAAGGTGCATTAAGGGCATTCAACAGGCTCAAATTATTTTCTACATTTTTAGCATACTACACAGCCTGAAAAAAAAACAATGTCAGTGGAGGAAAATGTCTTTTAAAAAAAGAATTAAAAGAGTCATAGGAATTTTGAATTTATNAAAAAAAAACAATGTCAGTGGAGGAAAATGTCTTTTAAAAAAAGAATTAAAAGAGTCATAGGAATTTTGAATTTATGTGTCTCATAGACACATATTTCAAAACTGAACAAAACAACTATTATTATATCATGAAGAATGTTCCTTGGGAACATGTTATGCGGTGCGCTCAGATTTCAATTTTAACATTTGATAAAAGTTGAACCCATAAAGCAGATGAATCAAATGCCGGATTTCAAAGAGAGTGAGTGAAGATATTTTGGGCAACTATTAAAAGCGAGGTCTTGAGAGCCAATGCGAGTGAAGTGAGGTGAGTATGGAGCAGCGCCGGAATGAAAGAGAGGGGAAAACGGGAGATCCTCGAGAAAATCCGCCGACCAGCGGCATCGTCCGGCAAGATCGGATTTCAAAGAAACTGCAACATGTCATTCCCGTGACTTAGGTAAGCACTTAAAACCAACTTTGCGTCTAAATAACTTTTTTTTAATCTGTAGGAAGCAATATTTTAAAAATTATCATATTTGCGTTATCATTATTGTTATGTCACGAAACCGTTAAATATGGTCAAAATCTAGAAGATGACCAAATGCCTCATCTCTCGTAAGTACTCATTGAGGCCAATTATCAATGAAGTTAACATGAATCTCGTTGCGTTCACTTCGTCTTATCATCATGTCCAGCTATAAGTCATGCAGCAGTGTATTAGCATTGAATCAACAGTGACGTAAAGTTAAAGTTTCTGTGAAGGTAACGTAGCGACAGCCGATCAGATTCAAGAAACGAATTTTTGTCTTTGGTTTTCTGTACTCATTTTTATTCCTTGGCGTTTTTGCACAACACATTAGTTTTTAAGCCCTCGGGTGCTAGAATTATCAAATTTCTACGTAAGGTTACTCTGGAGCAGGCCGCGTAGTGTTGCCAATGTGAGAAAGTCCTCCCTCAAATCTCTCCTTGCCACCTTTAGCGAGCAACTTGGCATTTTTATAATCTTAGCAAAACAGACATGAGGAGGAATTTCAGTCTCTGGAATTCGGAAGGGTATTCGGATGGAATGGGTGGTATGTGCGTTATGAAAACTAATCCCCCTCCCCTCCCTCGTGGGGCCGCGGTGGTGTAACGGTGAGACTATTCGCCTCCCACCTAGGCAAACGAGGCTCGATTCTCGGTAGAGTCGCTCCCGTATTTTCGCATGTGGGAATCGTCCCGGACGATGCCGCTGGTCGGCGGGTTTTCTCGGGGATTTCCCGTTTCCCCACCNATTTTCGCATGTGGGAATCGTCCCGGACGATGCCGCTGGTCGGCGGGTTTTCTCGGGGATTTCCCGTTTCCCCACTCCTGCATTCCGATGCTACTCCATACTCATCCCAAATGTCTCTACTCCACTCACCTCCCCTTTTTCCCCGTGTGTACCCAGTGAAGACTGTGGCCTCGATTACTTATTTTTACCACGCTTTTACTTGGAGTTTGGTGCTATTGCAGCGTTTTGGCAGTAACATTAATGGAGCCCCAACCTTGAGGAGAAGCTTGTCTATTGAGAGGCAAGAAAAGTAGATGCTGTTGATCAACTCCACAGGGTAACTGAATACATCTCCCATATTGATGTAGATGTAGCAGCAGGTCGTATGGTAGTCGGCTTGATGTTGTTTTTGATATTGTCTTCTAATTTTGTTATGCGCTGTATAATAGCATCTCGGATATGAANATTTTCGCATGTGGGAATCGTCCCGGACGATGCCGCTGGTCGGCGGGTTTTCTCGGGGATTTCCCGTTTCCCCACCCCTGCATTCCGATGCTACTCCATACTCATCCCAAATCTCTCCACTCCACTCACCTCCCCTTTTTCCCCGTGTGTACCCAGTGAAGACTGTGGCCTCGATTACTTATTTTTACCACGCTTTTACTTGGAGTTTAGTGCTATTGCAGCGTTTTGGCAGTAACATTAATGGAGCCCCAACCTTGAGGAGAAGCTTGTCTATTGAGAGGCAAGAAAAGTAGNAGTGCTATTGCAGCGTTTTGGCAGTAACATTAATGGAGCCCCAACCTTGAGGAGAAGCTTGTCTATTGAGAGGCAAGAAAAGTAGATGCTGTTGATCAACTCCACAGGGTAACTGAATACATTTCCCATATTGATGTAGATGTAGCAGCAGGTCGTATAGTAGTCGGCTTGATGTTGTTTTTGATATTGTCTTCTAATTTTGTTATGCGCTGTATAATAGCATCTCGGATATGAANGTAGTCGGCTTGATGTTGTTTTTGATATTGTCTTCTAATTTTGTTATGCGCTGTATAATAGCATCTCGGATATGAATACAGTGTTTCCATACTTTCTCGTCATAATTCATGGCAAACAAAGCAGTAATAATCTTGCTGGTAATTCTTTCTTCAAGAGCATTAATTTTTGTATCTAACATAGAGAGTTTGCTGAAGCTTTCTGTCAATGTACGTAGTTGGGCATCTGTTTTATCAGATGTTTGCATTACTGCCAATGCCCTTAAAGTTTATGAATTAACTGACTGAACGTACAACATATTAAAAGCATCACCACCATGTTTAAGTTCACCCACATTCTTAAGCCGCTTCCCTCCAATGCTGCAGTGACCATCTTCCAACTGCACCAGGCAGCTATCTCCCCATCGTTTCAGACCATCATGTCCGAATTTAGATATGGTATACGCCATATCTTACTGGTAAAAGATTATGAAGTGATCAAAACCTCGACGGTACCTTCCTTTAAGTAGAGGAAAGTCTTTTACTATAACAAGGAATCCGTAAAGCCCACTCCAACAACAAGCACACACACCTTTAAACTTTTCGAAAGGCATGTATGTATTTACATGGTTGGAATACGCATGGCATAAATTCATTTCGTCCATCTGAAACAAAACTAGCGCATCATCGCGGAGTAACTATTTCGGTATGCGAGAATAAATTTTACAGAGTCGAACTTCGGCCTTCCTACACAGCAGCCAAAATGATGTATGTNCTATTTCGGTATGCGAGAATAAATTTTACAGAGTCGAACTTCGGCCTTCCTACACAGCAGCCAAAATGATGTATGTGAATTTTTATCCACTGGATGTTGACAAGTATGAGAATATGACCATAAATTATCATAGAGTTCATTTTAAGCCAGTAGACTTGCCAGAAAAAGTTATGGCATGTTATGTAAAAGTTATGACTCGAACACTGGGTAAACTGCAATGTTGAAGAAGATTGTATGTCTCTTAGTCCAGTACCATGCAGTTTCATTGCTTGTTCAGTATATTATCTANCTGCAATGTTGAAGAAGATTGTATGTCTCTTAGTCCAGTACCATGCAGTTTCATTGCTTGTTCAGTATATTATCTATGCCCTGACTGCCAACTTCCCACTACTACAAGCCGCCTGTTGTCGCAAGCAAGTGAATAGCAGCTTATACAGTGTTGGGTTCGCAGAAAGACACATATGAACTTCGTCGGCCTGGCAGTGACATCATTACGAGATGGACTAAGTTTTGTTCGGGTGAACGGCATACAACAATTTTGCACAATGGAAAAGTTACTTGGGAGATCATGTGCTCACCGCTAACATGTGAAGTCTATCTTGCAATGTCAATTTAAGTATGGTTACTGCACACGGCCATAAACCCAGAACCTCGGACTATAGAACCCAACAGCAGTGATTCTGACAGTGTGCCGGTAGAGAGTCAAATTATATGGAGAAGCAGATGTAAATGCATCGAAGCGTTCTGTGAACTCATTTCTAGAATNTGCCGGTAGAGAGTCAAATTATATGGAGAAGCAGATGTAAATGCATCGAAGCGTTCTGTGAACTCATTTCTAGAATTCTGCTACTACTTGCCGAGATTTATAAATAACGGCTATGACGACATACTTGTCACATCATGAAACAAAGCTTTCCTNTGCCGGTAGAGAGTCAAATTATATGGAGAAGCAGATGTAAATGCATCGAAGCGTTCTGTGA
This sequence comes from Clitarchus hookeri, assembly GCA_002778355.1. Taxonomy (NCBI): domain Eukaryota; kingdom Metazoa; phylum Arthropoda; class Insecta; order Phasmatodea; family Phasmatidae; genus Clitarchus; species Clitarchus hookeri. The sequence continues at coordinate 355,900 of NQII01000258.1, forward strand.
ACTCATTTCTAGAACTCTGCTACTACTTGCCGAGATTTATAAATAACGGCTATGACGACATACTTGTCACATCATGAAACAAAGCTTTCCTNTCTGCTACTACTTGCCGAGATTTATAAATAACGGCTATGACGACATACTTGTCACATCATGAAACAAAGCTTTCCTGAATCCAGTTCGTTGTCGACCGTCAGCTAAGCAAGATGGCGACATTCCACCCTGCTAACCATTATATCAGTATGTAACCTGGTTTAAGCAGAGTAACATACTCTTACTGGAAAGGTGTTCAACTGAGAGCATTTGCAGAGGAATGTGATGGGCTGTATCATACGCTGTATGCTCACGAGCCCTCATTTTTCGAGCCATGCCAGCAGATTGTGAACTGCACGTGCTATGGGCAGTGTTACGCAGAAACCAAACTGCCGAGTTCTCCTGAAGAAGTTATTGCGTTTGCCAAAAATCAAAATGACAAGCCTTTGCATGCTCCAGAATGTGTGGTGACCAAGTCCATTCCATCTGCGAGCCAGTCGTCAGTCATGATCAACAATTAATCTGGAGACATGTTACCAGTTACTGTGAATGCGCCAGTTCAGAAACTATCCAGCAGCAGCAAACGTAAGACTGTCAGCGTGACCGAACCTGTGACCTCTCGCAAGAAGAAACCAGCACTTCCATCCATGACAGAACTCAGCGAAGAGTTAGCGCAGTTGTGTTTCCCATCATCAGTGGATGTCGTGACTGGCAAAGGTCGTGTCACAATCACAACAGACTCGCCAGTACTAATAACGTGCGTGAAAGATATTTTGAGACAAATTTCTAAAGACATTTTAGAAGCACTTTAAAGTAAAAAAACATACAAGTAATGGAGAATTGTAAAATAACTTTATGTAGTTTTGAAACTAAATAATTTGTAAGTTTGTTATGTTGAGTGAAAAAAAANTGGAGAATTGTAAAATAACTTTATGTAGTTTTGAAACTAAATAATTTGTAAGTTTGTTATGTTGAGTGAAAAAAAAGAGAATACTATAGTACTTTGTATAATATTTGAAAGTGAAAAACAAATTAATGTTGATTGGAAAAAAAAATTATAATTCAAAATTGTTTTGTCTATAAAGAAAATTTCAAAATAATGTTTTCTCTCTTTAAATAAAAATAATATTTTCACGTATGTCGTATTGTATAACTCATAAACAAAAATACAAATGTATGCATGAAGGGAAGCTGAAGGAAAAAGTGTTTTGCTGTAATAATGTAATTTATGGCTGAATAAATATTTATAAAAACTAAAATGTTTCATTCCTTAAAAAAAAAAATCCTTGTGTCACAAAAGGATATATATATGAGCACATTGAACTATTCAGAAACTTGCAAATGGTATGCGTATTTTAAATTGAAACTAAAAAGTAAAATAAAAATAATATACTAATATTTGTAATTATTCCGAAAAGTATAAAGTCATATGTATCTAGTAAATAAACCAATAAGCATGTAGTTCTAACAAGCCAAAACAAAATTCTAATCTTCCATTCAGAGATACAAGGGCGTATTTAAGGGGAGGGTCGGTAGGGGCCCTAGCCATCCCTGAAAAAAAATGGGGACAGAAAATAATTTAGACAATGACAAAAAAAAGTGGATGGTATAGAATCCCAACAGAGATTGTAAAATGTCTGTGGCTCAGGATGTCGCAATACAAACATAAAAAGATTTTGGTGTGTCTCTTCAGGACTAAAATAAACGTCATTCAACGAAAATTGTCCAGTCACAGAACTGACGAACGCAGGGAGCGTTAAGAAATAGTCAGAAACATGAGAATGATGCTTCTGTCTCCTGAGCTAAAACTCCGACATGAAAAAAAAAACGATGGTAAAAATAATGATTCGAAACGACATACAACTATTGTACTAGTTGTCCCAAATCAACTGCAAAATCGTATTATGGATACAACAGCAGCTATATACGTTTACGAAAACAACTTAGGTATAGTTTTTTTCCAAAAGACGCAGTGGAAAATGTTTTAATATAGTATGAAAATTATTATAAGTTTTATTTAAATGTAGACATGCCGGAAAATATATTGGCAAAACGTAGGGAGTTGTGTGTTAATTGTTTACTACACTATCCGCTGATGAAAGCGATAGATAACGAGTCATAAAACTGGCGTCAGTGTTACTAGCAGCTCGCTACAGTTTCATCAGACTGCAAGAGAGGCCGCCGCGCAGAAAATCAATGTTCGGAAACGTAATTTTAGGATGTAAAAACATATATTCAAAGAGAGGAAATTTTCTTTCCCCAGTTCGGAGTGTACACAGAAATGCAGAAGTTGGGAGAACCCATCCAGAAGGGGGAAAAAATTGGTTGGCTTCTTCCCCTTTCAGTTCGAGCACTGCTCCTATTAATCACGTATAAGGAACTTTACTTCTATAGGCTGGTCACAGTAAAGTGATCACTTTTAAAGCCCTGGTTACTTGTTTCTTTCAGCCAATTTATATATTTCCGTCACTTGTTAGTATAAACACTACCATGCTAGTAATGAACATAGTGTATACATTCCACCATACTCAAAACCAAAAGTCAGAGGTCACAATGTAATGTATTTATTGGTTGTCTGATGGCACTTGCTCTAAAAGTGCTCACTTTACCGTGAACAGGCTATGATACAACTACTTTTATTTTTTAATTTATTACAGAGCTACAATACTTGTGAGAATTTTTTTAAATGTGTTTTCAATGCAAGAGTTTTTTTTCTCGTAAGTAATCTGTGTGTCTAATCGTCTATATTTATTACTCTTGCTTACCAAAGCTTACGAGCACTTTTATGAAAAAGCTATCTTTTTTCTTAGCCTATTGGTAGCAAGATGTATCAGGTTGGAAAAAATATATTCGTAAGTAGTATTACAGACAGTGAACGGGGGAAAAAAAATTGCCACATTGAGTGGTGAATGCTTTATATTAGCGATTACCGTCACAGTACCTCGCTTGTATCGGATTGAAAGTTACGGCTAGCTTTTGTATATATGCATAGGCTATCTTCACCCTTCCTCCAACTTTCTTCACGACTGGTGCGAGCATTTAGCATAAATATGAAACATTATTATATGTTTTGTGCTTACTTTGAATTAATTACCACAACTCACCGAAACCCAATAAACTTAAAAAAAAAAAAAAAAACAGTTTTGACTCTTGTTAACATGTGCATGAAATTTTTCATGCTATCAGGAAATATGTGCTAGCGTTTTGAAAAAAAAAATCTGTGATTATTTTGTATTGCGTATCCAAATGACCCAAAAAAAAAACACTATATTACGTATCCAATGATACATAAAACCCACCCAAAAAGTCGTTTATTTCGTATCCAATGTATGTCCCGAGAAAGCCAAAACAAATGCGAAATTTCTCCCTGCGTATCCAACCTGCATGTAATTACCTGGTTTTTACCAAAAGTTTCTTTGTGCGTATCCACGTGAAAAACGACCTGAATTGAAAAGTGGTGGATTTGCATATCCAAACCAACAGGTGGAAATTGCCACCATACCTCATTTTTTTGATTCACGTATCCATTTCCCTTTTAAAAAACATTTCGAAAAACACCTAATTGTTTCCTGTGGCGTATCCAAACTGAAAACGGAATAATTTGTCACTTTGCCATTTGTTTCCCATGGCATATCCCCGTGCGGAAGTGACGTGTTGCTAAAATTTTCCTATTGCGTACCCAACAACGACTCATTTACATTTTAAATCCGAAACCAATAACCAGCTAGTAAAATGAGTTGTGTAAATAATAATGAGTCAAAAAAAAAAATCAAGACGTGGAAACTCTAAAGTCTTTACTGGCTTACAGTGAGGGATTATAATTAATGCATTTCGTGTATCAATGCCTCGGAATCACGAGTTTGTGCAAGGATCTTTCCTTTTGTTCGTTTTTATGAAAGTTGTAGAATTTATAGAACCTCCAAGGCTTCCATAAACTTAACCCCTTCCTTTTTTTTTAAACATGAAAACCAACTACTGCCATCCTCACTTTAAATTGACCCAAACAGCTACTCATTGTCATTTTAAACAGACATCGCACACCGCAAGTCAATCACATTTTAAATTTAAATGAGCCATTGTCATTTTAACGCTTTGCTTGTTCTGATGATAATTCTCTAAACTAAACCAGTTGTGAGATTCCTAGTCAGGTAAAAAAAATTATCAAGAGTTGTGAGATGGCTCTTTCGTGTTGTTATAGAGACGATATATATCGGCAAGGGAGGTCCAACCGCTGTCGAAGCGGAATGCAAGATCAAAGGTCATAAACTGAAGCAAACAGCAAGCCACTTTAAACACTTTAAAAACGTTTACTGGAAATTGGTAATTATTTCCCACTAGTTTCTCGGGGCCAATCCCATTGCGGAGAGTGACTTGCTAAAAAAGTCGGTGATTATTTCGTATTGCGTATTCAACAACGACTCATTTACATTTTAAACCCAAAACCAATAACCAGCCAGTAAAATGAGTTGTGTAAATAATAATGAGTGCAAAAAAAAATCAAGACATGGAAACTCTAAAGCCTTCATGCCTCTGCACTCGAGATTTAAGCAGACTGGAGAAAGGAAGGCTCTTTCGTTTTGTTCGTTTTTTTTTTTAGTTGTAGATTTTATAGACCCTCCAGGGCTGCCACGCCTCTGCACTCGAGATTTAAGCAGGCTGGAGAAAGGAAAGTGCTGTGTAACTCATCTCTCTCTTTGCACTCGCGAAGCTCTTTCGTTTTGTTCGTTTTTTTTAAGTTGTAGATTTTATAGACCCTCCAGGGCTGCCACGCCTCTGCACTCGAGATTTAAGTAGGTTGGAGATGCCCTGGGAGGGGGGGGGGTATATATATTGGAAGCTTGTCGCAGAAAACTCGCAATGGATCATCAGTCGCTCAACAGAAGGAACTCTTACCAACATAGGTAATGTATACACCTTTTCTTTATTTTAAGCGAGGTTATTTTATAGAACCTCCAAGGCCGTCACGCCTCTGCACTCGAGATTTAAGTAGGTTGGTGATGTCAACAGGAAATCACAGGCTTATTAAAATACACAGGCTTTTTCGTTTTGTTCATTCTACTGAAAGTTGTGCAACGCTTTGTGAATATTGGCTCTGTATTGCTATTGCCAGTTTGTAAGTTTGCACTCAGCCATCCTAGTTTTACAGATTAAAACAACTACTCATTTAATCTTTAAACTGACATAATAACGACTCATGTACCATGCCAACACGTAATTTTAAACAGACACCACACACAGCAAGCTAATCACATTTTAATATTAAATGAGCCATTATAACAGATACCACACACAATAAGCCATTGTCATTTTAAACTATACCAGTTGTGAGATTTCCAGTCGAGTACACAAAATTGAATATATATCGGCAAAGGGAAGGGGGGTATGAATTGGGCTTCCCTTGTGCTACCAAATTATTGCGCAATTAAATAAACAGACATTCACTCTGTAAACTGACATTACACACCGCAAGTCAATCACATTTTAAAATTAAACAAATCACCCAACTTAAACTGATAACATAAACAGTTAGACATNACTATACCAGTTGTGAGATTTCCAGTCGAGTACACAAAATTGAATATATATCGACAAGGGGGGGGGGTATGAATTGGGCTTCCCTTGTGCTACCAAATTATTGCGCAATTAAATAAACAGACATTCACTCTGTAAACTGACATTACACACCGCAAGTCAATCACATTTTAAAATTAAACAAATCACCCAACTTTAAACTGATAACATAAACAGTTAGACATCAAAACTTTAATTTTTTTTACTAGTGAAAATCGTTTACATTTTAAACTAATGCAAATAACAAATCACCTTCATTTTAAACTGATGCAAATAGCAAGTCACCCAACTTTAAACTGATGATCATACTCGCCAGTGTTATACGAGAATCTTTCGTTTTGTTCGTTTTTGATGAATGTTATGAAATCCACGCCTTTGTNTAAACTAATGCAAATAACAAATCACCTTCATTTTAAACTGATGCAAATAGCAAGTCACCCAACTTTAAACTGATGGTCATACTCGCCAGTGTTATACGAGAATCTTTCGTTTTGTTCGTTTTTGATGAATGTTATGAAATCCACGCCTTTGTNTCATACTCGCCAGTGTTATACGAGAATCTTTCGTTTTGTTCGTTTTTGATGAATGTTATGAAATCCACGCCTTTGTAGTCGCGATTTAAATATGTCGATGATGTCAACAGTAAACGACACAGGCTTCACAAGCTTAAAAATAATATACCGCGTCTCTGCACACGCCTCCATAAGCTTAACCTCTCTTTTTTTTTTATTTACCAAATGGATTACAAAAGTAGAAAAAAATAGGTTTGGTTGCCATGTTGGGGAGTATATATATTGGAAGCTTGTCGCAGAAAACTATCAATGGATCATCAGTCGATCAACAGAAGGAACTCTTACCATCATAGTAACGTATACACCTTGTCTTTATTTTAAGCGAGGTTATTTTATAGCTGCGATCGACTAGTATAGTGGTTCACGATGGTTTTGCATTTCAGGTGGTTATACATGCTCCTGGGTGTTCTGGGGAAGCATGTCACGGGAGAATTCCGATCGCATATGATTTTACAATCGAGAATAGAGAGAGGCACCCATATAAATGAAGGGCAGCTGTGGAGATGGCAACCAAGACTGCAGGATCTCCATTACCCGCAGTTGTAGAATCTTCTTCGCCCTCGTCTCTCCCTCCCCCTCCCGCTCCCCCTACATCCCCATGTTCGGAAGAGAACTAGGATGATGGGTCGCATGTGACCTACGACCCAATGTCAAAAATCATGAGTTCAAACGAGTTTATCATTAGAAAGCCAAAGTGAGTGTTTGTAGTGGCCAATCGTGTCACACAACCCAGGCGGAAAAAAAACATCTGTACATAACATTGAATTTTTTTTTGTTTTCAGAAAGAAAAAATAATTTCGGCAACTGGATTCACCGAGATAGCGAGGCGAAGTCAACCACTCCAGGAGTTGGAAACGAAGGGGGAGTTCCTATACATCGACCAATAGAATGTGGATTACATCAAATTAGAAGATCTGCCCTTTTGGGTATTGGACGGGGGCAAAGAATTTGACCTATGTAACCTAAAATGAATATATATATATATATATATATATGTATATATATACTTTTCGTTTATCTGTTTATTATTTTGTACAAAGGCTAAGTTACCTTTTGCACTTTAATTTTTTACTGGTAAAACCAACTACTGTTTGTTATGACGTTAATTCTCTAAATTAAACCAGTTGTGAGATTCCTAGTTAGGTACAAAAAGTTGAATATATATATCAAATAGCAAGTAATTCACAATTTAATAATTTTACTAGTAAAACTCGTTTACACTTTAAACTGATGTAAATAACAAGCAAGTAACATTTTAATTTTCAACAGACACTACAAACAGCCAATCATACTTTAATTTTTTACTGGTAAAACCAGTTGTGAGATTCCTAATCAATTACACAAAATTGAATATATATCGGCAAGGGGGGAGGGGGTATGAATTGGGCCTCCCTTGTGCTACCAATGTATTGCACAATTAAATAAACAGACATTCAATCTTTAAACTGATGCAAATAACTACTCATTGTTATTTTTAACAGACACCGCACACTACAAGTCAATAACACTTTAATATTTTTACTAGCAAAAGTTGTTTACACTTAAAATTTTTTTTCTGGGAAAACCAACTACTCGTATACATATTAAGCATACACCACAAACAGCTAGCCCTTAGCACTTTAATTTTAAATAAGTCACCTAAATTTAAACTGACGTAAATAGCAAGTAATTTTCATTTTAACGCTTTGTTTCACTCATCCTCGCATGTATCTGAAAATAAAAAAATAAATAATAAAATGTGTGTGTATTATATATATATATATATATACTTTTCGTTTATCTGTTTATTTAGTTTTGGTGCAAATACAAATAATTTACCTTTCGAAAAGAGAACTGCCTTCATCACAGTTGTCTCCTTCGTGACGAGTCTCCTCGTGCATTGCAGCTGCGTGGATTAGAAACGAGTGCAGTCGTTGTCCGTATGGGTGGTTCTTCTTCCAAATGTATTCTGCCAAGTAGCCGGCCCACGACTTTTCCCGTCTACAAAACACGGAATGCTATACCTCACCGAACACCAACTCCGTTCGATGTTTTGTGTGTGCACTCTTAAAGATTCGCCTTGCCTCAGCTTTAGTTTGTTTCGGGTGTTAACTATTCCACTCTTTTCACTGCACACAAATTCCTTCCGGTGATTTACTTGCAGGTGGCGATAGCCGTGCATGTCCAAGTTACTGTAACCTCGCCAACAGTCTGAAATTATCGTCGTGCC
>NQII01000258.1:364971-457224 GCA_002778355.1 Clitarchus hookeri
GGGGGGGGGGGCAGGAACTCTGAATATGCCACAATTGTAACCTAGTTGCATTTGCATCAACATGCTCCCGAGTCAGGCCTGCGAGGTAGGTGCTCGGCCTTGATTAAGCAATCCTGAAACAATACTACTTCTACTCTGGGAATCGGTGCATCCATAATTAATTTAATTTATTTTAATTTATTTTAATTAAATTTATTTTACATAACTTTTTAAAAATGCCCAAAACTTTAAAAATACAGTTTAATAAAACGAACATGTATTTTAATTCGAAATCTATTTATAAGTTAAACGATGTAAAATATTTACATTTTCCTATTAAACCTGGTAACATTTAAGAAAAGAAAAATTTTACACGGAGACAGGTGGATTTGAATCCACTAACTTCTGGTCGCAAGGCTCACGCGTTATCAGTTTCGCGACACAAACACATGATAACTGACAATACTTAAATGTTTTATATTCGCCATACAAACTAACTGGTCGAATTCTTTCATACCGATATGTATTAAAAATATAGTTTTATATGCAAGATGTTGCAAAAATATACATCAAAACTTTGGGTGGTGAAGGGGGAGGGGGGACATTTCTCACATCTAGAGGAAGGAAAAACCTCTAACTGTACCCAAGCTCTGGTAGCACGCTGCTCGGTGCTACATCACAGTGCGCTGCATCCAATGAAACAGTCGGTTCGATGTGTCTTGTATGAGTATGTGGTTATGTGATGGCATTCCACACAACCATGATCCACGCCACGGGCCATACACTGTACATTATGTAATGGGAGCTTTAGTAAAGAAGAGAAGCATTTCCGGACCCATGTTAATATAACATTCTTTCTTTCTCAATAGGTGAGAAGCGTTTCCCCAAAGTTTTGTCACGTATTTTACCAAAATCCTGTATATTTGTTCGTACATTATTTTTTAAAAAATATTTTTTTTTTTNAAAGTTTTGTCACGTATTTTACCAAAATCCTGTATATTTGTTCGTACATTATTTTTTAAAAAATATTTTTTTTTTTCAATTAATGCATATATGGATAATGATTACGATCGCATCTATTCCAGCTATGTTTATATAACCGCATTGAAAATAAGAAATATTTTTGTTTAAATTCATTGTATTTAGCATTTTAAAAAACTTTTTAAAGGGAAGCGATGTATCATAGAATTCGTATTTTTTCAGTCGGATCTGAATTTTAAATCAGATTATGTGCCTATGCCCACATTGAATTTTTGTATATTAGTTTTAAATAACCATGCAGCAAACCACATTTTTACCAGTCGGGTCGTAAGAAAGCGAATATCTATAGTCATAGGCAAATACAATGTGTGAACTCTTAGGGCCAAACTCGTGAGATTCTGTTTGCAAGTATAATTTCTAGCTCCAAGAATGTGTGCATCAATAAGCACAGTAGACAGCTATTATATTCCTTGTTTCGGAAATATATTTGCATCATAGTGTTTTTTAAGGAAATCGATTTTGGTATATAACAGAGTGGGAACGATAAAGGGTTAAAATAAAAAAAAATAGATATTCGAAATTTTGTTTTTCAAATTTATTAAAACATATTACTACACGAACACCCAAAAAAAACCATTATTTTTCGTTCACGTAAAATCTTCACATTTATACATCACCTACAGCCCATTTGAACACGAATCCAACTATTCTGGCACTTATAAACTTCGTGCCATTGTGCGGTGAGCTTGAAAACAAAGCAACGTAAACCAGGCTGGCGGCTCGCCTCACTAGATGCCAGCACTTGGTCCGCTGGCACGGCCCTACTGGCGGCAGCTGTTATAGTAACGGTGGTTGTGTACAGGCTGTTACAAAAATATTCGGCACGCGTCAGCAAACGCGCAACTAACTGTACGGAGACTGATGTTTTTAGCACGGCATCAGGCTGCAGCAAGCTGCGCGCGCAGCTACCGCTCTCCTCGCCTTGACAGCTCCATGCTCCACGTAAATTCACCCGCCAGGACTCGTGTATACATATATATATATATATATATACACACACACATGTATTTAAACACCTCTACTTTTTATTCTTATTTATAAGTTGTGTATGTCTGTGTAAATATGTATAATGTATCCTTGTCACTTTTCTTTATTATATTTTGCAAACGATGAGTTTAATATCATGCTATGTTTCTTTGTAAACAATAAAACTAAAAAAAAAAGAAAATATATAATTTAAGAAAACTTTGTTAGACGAATTGAGGAAGGTACTGGCAGAAACAACTGGAAACTTCGTCAAATAAATCCCACGAAGGTTACAGCAAATCATAAAGAAGTAAGCGGAAGGGGGGGGGGGGCACCGGAAAATTAAGGATATAAAAGAATAGCCCTATAAATGTTTTAATGTATTACAGACTAATACTTGTTTGGGGTGGAATTATATGTGTACTTTGTTTATGTTTATGTATTATTGTTCCTACGAGAGGAAAATGGATATATGCTATGTATGTTCTGTAACAGTCTCAAAGTAAATAATTGATTGTTAATGTACCCACCCACCATTCTATGTCATTTTCTGCTGAAATAGAAATATGTGAAAAGACGAATACTTTTTTGAGCAACTGTATATCTGTGGTATCTTTAATATCGTCTGATTGGTATGGGGCGATACTAACGCGGCGCGGACAGGAAAGGTGTTGGATTCTGCAGAATCTCCTAATTTTTATTATATCATGTAAGTTGGAGAGGTACAAAGGAACTCTGGAATAAGTCAGCATCGGAATCGGACGCATTATAAAATGTCTCTTTATATTATGCTTTAAGTACTTAATCACAAACCTACTTGCACATTAAAACTAATGTAGCTTTCTCTTCTTTCAGAATCTGTAATACCTCTTCTATACGTGCCAACAATCGGGTGACTGTATGATGCATTAAGGGTTGTAGCAGCTTTACTTCATCACACATTTCAGTTATCCTGTATGCTTCCATGTCAAGGTCACACTGCAGTTTAGCTTCCTGCAGAACGCTAGAACAAGGACATATGTTGTAACGGGCTCACGTTATTATCTTGTATTGTCTTCTAGAACGTCCCGCTTCTACGAAAATGGACAGTGCCTGTGACGGAGTCAACTGCGATGCCGTTCTATTTTCTTGCTGAGAATGAGCAAACACTCTTTTGTATTTTGTAGCTCGTTTTGGTGAACTGGAGATCTCTCTCAGCACGAAAGACGCATCCCTCTTCCCGTGCTCTCAGCATACATAAACACTTATATGTGAGTACTATTACGTTGTTTTTTTTTCCTTTCAGTTTTGCGTCTTTTATTCCTTACATATTATTCACCAAACAACTTTGATGGCCGTCCTCGTCCATTCGTTACCTTCGGTATGATAAATGGTAAGAGTGTCCGGAAAGTCTTTCCCTGATTACAAACTTTATTTATATCCTCTATATGTAAGACAGAGATGTGAAACAGGTGCCAAAATGTTGGCAAACTAACCAAGTTTTTTTTTGCAACAGGACAACACATCAGTAAGTCTCCATGTGAGCACTCTTGGTAGCACGTAGCACATCTAACCGATATTAAATTTCTGTCCATACATCAGCCAACATCACTGGAGCGTGGAGGCCAAGCTGTCGGACCATCATGACCGATCCATCATTCTGGACAAGTCGTATCAAGATAGGCACGAACCTCCAAACCCCAATGAGATCGGGGCCGCGGTGGCTGAGCGGTTAGCCTGCCCGCCTCCCACCAAGGCGAACCGGGCTCAATCCCTGGCAGGGCCACTCCCGGAATCTCGCATGTGGAAATCGTGCCGGACGATGCTGATGGTTGGTGGGTTTTCTCGGGTATCTCCCGTTTCCCTCACCCCTTCATTCCGGCGCTGCTCCAAACTAGCCTCAATCACCTTCATAGGCTCTCAAGACCTCGCTGTTAAGAGCAGCCCAAATCTATTCACTCACTCACTCACCCAATGAGGCGGTGCACCGTCTTGTTGAAAAATGGCATCTGGGTGATACTCAAGCAACCGAGGAACAGCAAACAATTGTAACATGTCCAGATACACTGGAGATGTGAAAACAATAAACGTTTGTGTAAGGTATCATGAAGATAACCTTTTTGGCATCTGTAATTCACGCGAGGCCCTACGCACTTATTTCTTGAGACTTCGCACGAAAGACTGTCTCGCGGCTTCCATCCTTTCAGCTGAGGTTGATGGTCGACCAGTTCTCGGTAAGTCAGCAACAGATCTTGTGTTCTTTGACTTTTTATACCACGACTTAATGCTCTTGACATGGGGCAGCATCTTTCCATACCTTGTTTGTAAGTTCCTCTGCACTGTTATTGGTGACCAGGTCTCGTGGTACCAGAGGACACAATGAGTTTATTTCTGATTTGTGAACATGTGCGGTTTCCTGGACACTGCAGCTGCTACACTGCAGCCACGTTACTGAAACCGGCAACAAAAAACTTTAGTTTGCCAACATTTTGGCACCAGTTCCACATCTCTATTTTACATATAACGGACATAGGCTCCTAAATAAAGTTTGTTATCAGGGAAAGACTTTTCGGACATCCTGTACATCCAAACCAGTCTTTATTTTAATTAAAAAATGATCCTCTTTTCTTAGTGGTTCAGCCCTTCTTCGCTTCATTTTCGACTAGAAAGGTGATAAATCATGCTTTTGTTCTTTCACGTGGTCGTTAAAAATTAATCCAATTGTAGTATAAAGTTTTCCAGATGTTCTACTATTTCGTCAATGTAATTCACATCTTGTTGCTACATGATGGTAAATAACTAGGGGCAGTGAAATTTCGCGGAAAGATTTCAAGACAAGTTATATTTCAAGACACTTAAGTGTCGTTTACCTATCTTGATTTGCTGAATTGCGTTTTGACACGTGTTAACTGTCCGTACACGAATCACGTAGGAGCCGTGCAGATGTTGCCGAATTCTGAGTGGCCCAGTCAAATATGAGAACGCCTTCTCAAGTACACAGCAATAAATAACAATAGACAAACTGCTGTTGAGTGCTCATAGTATAGAAGTTTACCGTGTACTCATATTTTTTTTCGCGGAAAATCACTAGCTCTATAAATAATTATTTTGAGACATACCTATGACATTTTATGGAACTTAAACAAAACGCAAATTATTTAGAGTAAAACCTGACCCACTAGGTTATTTTGTCTATTTGACACATTCTGATTTGCAAAGCCTGATATTGACAAATCACGCATTTTCGCAACAAATTTTACATGCATCTTAAAAAGGAAACCCTAAACTTTATTCTGACTTGAAAATCAATTGCAGGAAACCTCGGAAATTTGAACCAATTGGCTTGAAATTGGAAAACCCTGGAGGCAAACAATACTAAGATGGCACGCCTTCCAAACGTTAAATTTCCTTTCCATATATAAATTATCACAACAAATGTATATGCAATGTAGACACACGTGTCTGCTTTATCACAATCCATGGCGCGTACATCTCAATTCGTCAACGCTTAAAGAATAGTAACTCTCAAAAGTAGATGCGCACAACAGATGTGGAGAAACTATACACATAGTGACTGCCAACTTCCCACAGTGAGGCAGAACAGCTCCGGTCCCGGGTCCCTATGTGCCAAAGTCCCCATAATCTCTCTACTTTTGAAGTAACCGTGAATGGGCTATACTTCCCAATTCCTACACTGAAATAAAATTTAACGGCCATAATTGGCCTCACGGTGTCGAAAAATATTCCAAACTGAACTCACCACCACAAAAAAATTATTCAACAAAATGACTTAAAAATTTTTCTGGCGGATCTATAAAATATTCAGCAAATAACAGTAGAATTAATTTTTCTAAATTTTTAATATTTTTATTTTAAAAAAGTTAATATGCTGCTGATAGTTTCTGTAAATACTCAGAGGAAAATGTAGCATCGTGTTAACTTTTTGTTTTTATAGATACGCGGGAGAAAGAAACGCATGAAACGAAGAGAAATCATCAAATTTTATTCATATGTCTCTGTGAAATCATTTTTTCTCGTGCTTATCTTTTGGTGGCGTGTTAAAGTTAAAATAAATTTCAGTCGCTCACGGCAGTGTCAACTACACTCCTGCTTAACCTTAGGAGCACGGTTACACTAAAAAGATTATCAATATGTCATGGCAGACATATTCAAAGATATTCAATTAAATTGACACCAAAGTGAAATACGTTCCTACACCTCTGTAAATGGATGCAAAAAATATTAAATCCTAACCAAAAACACACTCCCCTAGCTAAGTTATTTCTAATAGCTTCCATCCCTTATCAACGCTTTTTTTTTTTTTTTTAATTTTAATACAGCTATGCTTACTTTGACTGGGGCAGTACAAAGTATATCGCTATCTGACCTGGCTTTTTACAGCTATATTTCAACGGATGCGGACAATCCCATCTCCAGACATCAATGCTTATTTACTTTAAAGTAGGCAGTCGTGGCACAACATAGAAGAAAAGCCATTCTGGTTTACTTACACTTCGATCAAGAAGAACCTGCGATCGGGAAAACTTCGCAGACAACGTAACCATGTACAGACCTTAGCATGCTCGAATGATGGCACGTAGCTCTGTCCTGTGTACCTGCGGCCTTAGTTACAGGTCGTTAGTTTTCGTCTTAAATGTAATATTTGCTTCCAGTATTTTTACAGTTACTGGTGTTGATAATTGCTGCTTTCTATTATTTAACTGTTGTATATAATTTGTACGATGTCCTTTGTATTTTCCATTACTATTCTTTTCGGTTTCATATTAGATTTACCCTCTCAGTTAAAGAGCATGTAACCATGGTGGTATTTTAAACATCCTGACAAAGTACATACTTATTCATTCCAACAATTGCTTTTGCTTACATGGAAAATAGCTTCTATCGTGTATTACGGTGGAAAGTTTACTGCATCTCTTGTTGTAAAAACACATCTATGGTGGAGTAAAATAAGTATTACAGTACTATTGTTAAACGTAAATGACTACACCAAACTTCGTAGGCTTTTTGTAAATCTATTAAAAAATGAAGAAAGGTTCTATGAAAAAAGGAACAAATTTATTAATGAATCTACTCAAAACTGGCTATAATTAATACGCCAATCTCGAATTGCGATTAATGCTAATAACGAAATAAAACTGGCACAAAACGGCACGATATTACAATGCAATACTACCTCAATCATGAAATAAATGAGGAAGTTGTTTGAAGTAAATCTACACAGCAATATCGCTTAACTCTGTCTAGCTGCCGCACATCATCTGATCTAGATATTACACAACAGACCACATTAAGGTTGAATGGAAGGGAAACTTAGTGTGATTCTGCCTCGAGAGATGGCATTGCTTATGTCAGCTACAGAAAGTGTAACGCCTGTAGGTAGGCAACCAGACCATCTCGGACCATTATGTGTCTCCCCGGGAGGGGTAGGAGGGCGGCAAGGCGCGCGAACCAGGTGCCCCAGGGATAAATGACCTGTCACTCACCAGTTTATCGCTTCTTGGAATCCCCACACAGTCGTGGCTGTGTACTGGATTATCTGGAACAGCTGTCTGATAGAAGAGTTTTGCTTCCTTTCGCATGTCTAAAGATTATTTCACAAATATTTGCTAGTTCCTCATATTTCATATAACGGATGTTATTCGGAAATTCAAATAAATTTCCGAGCGTAAATCAGTGTTATAGTTAAACAAATGGGTGATAAGCGACGCGACTGTCTCTGTTTTATTCTATGTTGATAGCACTGTGCTACTGGTATCTATAAAATAGCGAATTTGTACCACTGCATAATTTTAAATTTCCAGCAAGTTTAGTTCATTGAGTTTCGGACCTCTACAACCAAATTTTGTTGATGACCACGTTACGAGTAGAGAATTAAGAAAAAAAAAGTTTTGGTTAAAATACAACGCGAATGTGAAGGCTAATCAATAATGTGGGGTTCTGACAGGTAGGTAGGTACCTGACCGCTACTCTTCGTGACATGGTAACTTCCACCCCGCTCATTGCTTCCAAGTCGTAAAGCGGCTCCCGATAAGCAGAGAAGTGAATGTTAATAGCGCTGCGGGAATTTTGAGCAGCTGCAAAGACGCGCCAGTTATCTTCGGCAGTTAGAAGTACACAGGTGACAGGAGCTACATTCGGAGTCCTAAAGGCGTTAGTTGTGCAACCGCTACCATCGCAGACGACATGGGTAACCAGAAGAACATGTTTTTTTTTTTTTTTAGATTAATATCTGTGATGCATCAAATTATAACTACAGAGATATTCGAGAGAGCTAAGGCACAATTCAGTAACTGTATTTTTTACTTGTTATAAATGCAACCGCGTACTAAATAAAAATAAGCCATACATTAACTTTCACCATACATTATAGACACTGAATTTTAGTTTCCCGAGTGGGAGGAAGGGAGGCTTAAATTTTCTGTAACCACGCCCATGTTTATTTTAATATTTTAATCTTATATGTACCATTGTATGTTGTATGTTTGTGCGAGAAGTTATGCACGGATAAACACTGATTTTCGAAGATGTGTGCCAAGATTTTACAAATACTGTATTTAAGAGAATACAGTACTGAATANTAAGCCATACATTAACTTTCACCATACATTATAGACACTGAATTTTAGTTTCCCGAGTGGGAGGAAGGGAGGCTTAAATTTTCTGTAACCACGCCCATGTTTATTTTAATATTTTAATCTTATATGTACCATTGTATGTTGTATGTTTGTGCGAGAAGTTATGAACGGATAAACACTGATTTTCGAAGATGTGTGCCAAGATTTTACAAATACTGTATTTAAGAGAATACAGTACTGAATATCGGCTTAAAAATTCAATGCGAATTATAAAAGCATCTTAATAAACTGAACATTCTGAATCAAATACGTATTAAAATTTTTACAAAACCAAATAAATTAACACATTAAAATACAATTTTATTTGGAAAGTAATGAGGCAAGAAGGTATTATAAATTTACTTACTACAAACTGAACTAGTGGCCGACCACCCCGGGTGNGGGGGGGGGGGGGCAACGCACATGCTGGCTAAAATTGGAGGGGTGACCGCCCTCTAGCCGCTCCTACCCTACTCGTCACTAGTAAGACTGTTATAGTGATTCTTATATATATGCCACGGAAATATTTTCCGCTCGTTCTCACTGAATATTGCACAAACCGTGCTCTGTAGCGCAGAAGTTTGGGACTGCAAATTAGGGAGGAAAATGTTCTGAATTCTGAACCAAAGAGTGCTGTGTTTTTATTTATGGCCTGTTGTTTCGGTGTAAGTTCGAATTTAGTTTAGTGTGTAAGGCGTAAGGCTGTCCTCTGATTATTCTACCTGCATAAACCAGACACATNATAAATACACACACCAATGCTGAAACAGTATCTCCCTTGGAAACTATTGCTTTTCTCTTTTTTCCCCAATACTTTTTTTTTTTTTTGCATTTTTTGCATTTTTTGAATCTAAAATGACAATTTCCTTGTTAACAGCATAACACAACACAGGTGTGAATATGCTATCCTAGCAACGGGCTTTCGTAGCACAAACTATGAGATTAATGATTCAAACACAACTTTTTATAGATGGAACTTATGTACGAAATTTTATGTAAGGGTCATAGATTGCAACTTTTTTGAAACACAATAGAAAATTACACGCGATATAATTCCTCCACAGTTAGACGCTAGCTGATATATTTACATGGAATACCCAATACAGCATTACAGCCACAGTAGAATGGTATAGCAACTACGCATAACGGGATGACTAAAGAGGAAAACCAGTAAGCGAGTAGGTAAAAGGTATGAATCGCTATATAATCTGCCGTAACTTCTGTAAACCATGCATAATATGTAAAACACATTTTCCGTGAAAACGTTATTTTGGGATCATTTTCAAGAATGAAATAAAGTTTTAACATATGCAAGTTATCCAATTCTTTAGGCTTAGTCTACTAGCACCACATTTTTCTTTCTGTCAGGCCTAAACATAAATTTAATTTGGAACTTCTAGATAAGTATTTCTGAATGGGAAGTAAAAACCAAAAATGCAAGTCTCAAAACCTCTGTGTTTAACGATTGTAAAAGTAAATAAGGACTAATAGCAGAAATTTTGCCCATGAGGGAATAATTATATCAGTTTTGTATCAGGATACGCATAGAAAGTAATTACTGGCTTCGCTAAAAGTATAAAGTACCTGCCACTTTTGCTGTAAGCCAGATTATTGATAAGGAGACGATACATTGCAATTAATATTATGCTGTTTACGTTTCTTACAGGAATTCACGCAACATAATGTGATTCTGTTTTGAGAAAATACTCGTAATCTACAGCTCTAAGTGTTTCACATAATAACTTGTTTTCAACATATTAAGTGTGCATTTTAAGAATCCATCCCACACCTACGCTTCACACAAGGAAAAAAAACTACATTTATTTTCCTGAGCAGCTCTATCGTTAATACTTCGATCAACAATGTGATATTATCACTATTATTAATGATCTTATATATAATCTAAATGGCTGTGTTGTTACTGAAAGAGCTCGGTCGTAATGATGAGCTCATCTATGCCGTCACGTTGTAGCTGGCTTCAAAACGAAATAAATGTTATTTACGTCGCTTTGTGGGAAAACACATATAATTATTTATGTGTTGTTTATTTGTGACAGCTACGTTTTATTTACTTCTGATTTAATATTTTATTGTTAATTGCAACTTTAGAGAGTGTATTTACGTTTAACCATATTTGTAAGTCTTTCAAAATTCCTATCACAAAGTTTTGTATGTTTGTTAAGGTGCATAGATAATTTATTACTTGGTTGCCATCGTAGTAACGCGTGGCGTAATGCGTGAGCGTGATTATAGGATGTTCACGGTAAGTGAGACCCTAGTTCCTTTTTTTCTTTCAGGCATTTTTATCCTTTAACCACCTTTTAAAGTAAATATTGCCATGTAAGTAATAAACACAGCGTGTATTCCACTGCACTCGGAAGTTAACGTCTAAGTATTTAAAAAAATTACTTTTTTTAAATATTATTCCGAATGATAGTGCTTACAAAAGTGCTCACTTTACCGTGAATAGCCTATATGATGTAGCCCTATCGTGATTGGCGCGACGTTTGAAGGTAAACGCCTTCAGGATTTCAAACACTGCAGCGCAGTTCAAGGCTTCCAAGCGCCAGGCAGGCGGAGTGGGATGGGAAACTTGTTCGGGCTATGACGATACTGCATGGCAATCTTCGTAGTACTCGCGCGATTCGTTCATCGTGATATATTTTTTTGTAAAGGCTGTTCACGATAAAGCGAGCACTTTTAAAATCAACTTTAGACACATTTCACTGCTCATATCTGCATATATTTTAACGGGCGCGCTGAGTGACGTGCGCCCAGTAAAGTTGGTAGGTAACGACGGAGGGAAAGTAGTTCCATATCTTAACGTAAAATAAAAAGTGTTTCGTAACCATCTGTGATAACGTAAAGTACTTCTTTCCCTTTATGTTTTNATAACGTAAAGTACTTCTTTCCCTTTATGTTTTTTTAATGCATCGAAGTGTAAAGATGAGCAGAGTTGTAAAATAATTACTTTTCTAATAATTTCACAGTTTCACTTGACCGACGCGTCTGATTGAGCCCATGGCAATGTAAATTTTACATAAGGCGGAAGAGTACACAACATGCATACGGGTAAATCTCAAGCAGGGCTTTCAAAAGTGCTCAGTTTACAGCGAATAACATACACTGAAGAGCCATAAAAAAACTAGTATAGGCGTGCGTATGCAAATAACAGAGGTATGGAACCAATTAGAGTAACGCGATGCGGTCGGCAGCTAGATCGGNTTTTAATGCATCGAAGTGTAAAGATGAGCAGAGTTGTAAAATAATTACTTTTCTAATAATTTCACAGTTTCACTTTACCGACGCGTCTGATTGAGCCCATGGCAATGTAAATTTTACATAAGGCGGAAGAGTACACAACATGCATACAGGTAAATCTCAAGCAGGGCTTTCAAAAGTGCTCAGTTTACAGCGAATAACATACACTGAAGAGCCATAAAAAAACTAGTATAGGCGTGCGTATGCAAATAACAGAGGTATGGAACCAATTAGAGTAACGCGATGCGGTCGGCAGCTAGATCGGTTACTGCTGCTACAATGGCANTCTGGGCGACGTTTAATATGATTTTCAAATTTTAATGAAATCTTTGTCGAGAACTGAACATTGAACGAAATTTTTGACGTGACAACGTCTTAAATTAGGTTGCGGCTGGGAGTCACTTATGAAAAAGTGTAACGCTCGGTANTTAGGCAGGTGTACCAGTTTTTTTGGTTCTTCAGTTATGAGTGTATTATTAAATTAAGTGCGCACAAATGTGGTGCGTTGACAGTGTGGTGTAATTTTTTCTACAAGTAGAAATTTTTGCAAGGCTTCAGAAAAGCTGGAAGTAACCTTGAATGGAGTGTATATACAGTATACAAAGTTTTATTTGCCCCAAACAACGACCAGGAAGTAATCAGAAAGTTGTACTAAACAGTTTTGTCTTTCGTTATAATCGAAAATTGTATTCAAATGTAAAACAAAATTATTGATAAAACGAAAGTTATTTTCACTAGTAGCCGCGCCCGACAGTTCAATGAAATAGCACTACTCCAAGCATACCTTTACAGCCTCAATGCGAATTTACTTTGTCAGTACGCGGTATAATTATTGTTTTAAATTTTTAAAAATTGCAAGTCTTCGGGGAATTTAACTTCAGTGTTAACCTTTTCCTCAGAAACTTTATTTTGATGTTTTATAGCGAATGCTTTGGGAACAAGCGTTGAGTGGGTGAAGGTTGTTATAGATTTGGAGGGGGAAAAAAAGGGAGAGGGGGGCGATTCGAAGTTGAAAGAAGTATAAAGATTAGATTACTAATACAGCAGCATTTGTCCACTACATCAAATTTCTGAGTGTCTGGGCGACGTTTAATATGATTTTCAAATTTTAATGAAATCTTTGTCGAGAACTGAACATTGAACGAAATTTTTTACATTACTTGAACAAGAATAAGTTAATTTTTGTGCGGCTTACAACGAGCCATTTTCTATTTTATCACTTTTTTTTTTTTCAAATCCATAAAGCGTATAAAAGCGTATAAGAGTTCCATCAAATTTTCACTAAATAAAAATTAAACCGATTTTAGTGAGGCACAAATTTCTCACACAACAGTTCAGATAATAAGTTGACATGAGAACTAACTTGTCTTCTTTTGTTGACAACACGAAACTATATAAATTTTAGATGCAATGTTCCTTTTTTTTTTTTTTTAATATAGAAGTTATGCCTTTTTTTTAAAGGGCGATTAAAAAACACCCAGTTAAATGCAAACCATACAATATAAGTTTATCACATTGGACTAGTGGGAGTGAATTTCAAGAGTAAGTACAAATGTGATGATAGTAACAGAAGACAAACATTAATAATTTATGAAAATCTGTCAACATACATTTGCCCTATACCGTAGACTTTATTCTTGCAACTAAATCTAAAACAAAATATACGTAAAACAAAATCCGAAATGGTTATCAACTGAAAACTAGGCCTAATGCTGGGCAGTGGTTGGGTGTGGCTACTGGTTAGCGTATGTACGCTGCCTTAATTTTTTGTCGCGTATGCGATCTGTAATAAATATGCGGTGCACATATCGCCAATCTAGACAACAAATGATCGATCGATATAACTGTTTCCATTAATGACTATGCATGAGGCATAATGACATTAATTTATTGTGATTAATTGCAATAATAGTGGAGATTTATACATGTTAAACGTGGGATAAAAATGTTGATGTTCAAAAATAAGGTTATTTTCAATAAAACCTGTATTTCAAAGTAAGGTTTTGAGTTTTATCTTATTTACATTAAAATCTATAATTTAAAAACTAAAGAAAAATCATTACAGTTTTGCTACAAAAGGAAATAACGGTACTGCGCCTGTCCTGTTATAATTTAAAGGGACCTTTTGCGAGGCTACATTTGTGTGACGCGTTCATGATTGAGGTCATTTGAAAGTCGCGCACATGTAAAAGGTGAAATATACGAAACGGCTGTAGAGTTCTCTCATGGTGAACGTTCATAATTGTGATAAAACAATTTGAAATTATATGTCGTATGGAGATAAATAAAGAGTCAAATATATTTCATTAGTTAAAATATATATTTTAAAGGTTCTGAAAGTAAAGAGTTGTTTATTATGGCACAATATTTGAAGTAATTGAGATACATATCCACGAATGTTTTTGGAATGGCTTATAGTACTGCGTTATTCCGTTGTGTAGTATTTCGGATACCTTCGGGTTTTTTCGTCACGGTCGCCGATTAGGGCCAGGCATGCGAGGGGAAGAGAGTGGCATGAAGGAAAGCTCCGCCAGATATCGTTGCAGCCCCCAGCTCGAAAGCAGCTAAGGCAGCCATTCGTGTGCAAGACGTGAATAGTTTAATTACGTTGCTTGGGTTTGAGTAGCAGACAACAGAAGCCGAAAGGAAGATCCATGATACGATAACAATGCGTAGTCTTAATACAATATTTATTTCCTTTTAAATTTATTGCTAGTGATCATTCACAAACAGTGACTATTGGTTAGACATTCAGGCACAGAAACCGGACACCCACAAAGTCTTTGTGCTGAAAATGGCCCTCGACAGTGTGAATCCCCCGTCGGAAAGTATTTTATCTGGAGATGAACAAAGGTTTGATAATTCGTTCCCTGTTACAGCGGGGCGACAAAAGTTTTTATTAGCGGTTTTGTATACAGACTGTTTATCTACAATAATTCGTATTTACATAGTTGGGGGATTTTCGAGATAGCGAGGGCATTTGTTGGTGCACTAAGTTTTGAAAAGGTAATTTACGTTACTGGACGGAATTTTATTAGTCATGTGAATTAGTTAAAGATGGCGTCAGCCATAATCTGATTTGTCTTATGCATGTTTGGTTAAATATTGTTACTGTAGATTTTACTGCCTAATTCTTAATCCAGTTCATTAACATGAACTATTTCAGGCTTTTACATCACTAATCAATGCTTCTGCCTTTTGGTGTAGGGTTCCTTTATTCATGTTCAGATGATATGGCTACGAATGTGTGTTGATTCTATTAGCATGACCTAACAATTGAAATATGATTATGCGATATGTGAGCAACAACGATTTACTCAGTTGCGAGTTTTGTGCTTGGAGGGCGCCATCTTGGTTTAGTTTCGATCGGTTACGCAATGCCACAACGGAGCGTCAACGTCATGGAACTCCCCAAGGCTTTTGTGAATTATTTTTGTCTCTTACGTTGGACTACGTATGTACTAAATGTGTGAAGGTTAGCAGAAGTGTCAAATTCGTAAACCGGTAAAAAAAATGCTAGTACAATATATTATTTAATTGCCGTTGTGTCAATTGATTTTTTTCTGGGAAACTTGCCATTCGATGAGTCCCGATAACGATTATATCTTGTTTGCACGTTATCGGAAGTGTCTAGCACGTCATAGTACCGATAACAGGTGTTAGGAGCGACGCCCAGCGCTAATATGCAACGTGTAATACCCCCAAAATATCCTAGTCTAGTAGTTACTATTCAGTACATTTTATATATGGGTTTTTGAACCTATGTTTTGTTTGTCCCACTTGCAGCAAGGTGTATTGTGTAAAATTTATCACATTTTCATCAATTTACGTCGAACTTTGAATCATTTTTTTTAGCGCTGTACTGATAAATCATATTTTTCACATTATTGTGAATGGTAACTCGCATTATGATTACTACGTGTTCTTACCGTAATTATTGCAAAAATATTTATGTAGTGATTTCAGAAAAATGCTGCTCTTCGTATTTATTCTTCCATGATAGTACATGAACCCCATTATTTCGACGATTTGGGACACTGCCCCTTATGAATAAATGTACACACCCTTGCAGGTTTTGAGACGACCAGGACAACTTTTTTTTGCAAGAATTTCCGTCGCTTCAGTATTGCTAGGTAAGTTTCAAATACTTTGAAACTTAAGATGAGTTTTGGATTTCATTGCGGCGTTCCTTACTGCCGTTTTAAATACAACTAACAATTATAGGAAAACACATTTGATTTGATAACCATCCAATATCCAGAGGTGTTATTTCAAACACTTACGTAAATGTTAAAAAGCCTACGTAAAATACTTAAGATAAAATTTTTAATTTCTTTTTAGCACCTGTTGCGTAGCTAACTTTAAATTTATTAATGATTTATAAAGGTCCATCCCATATTAATGCATGTACGTGGCTTGTAAATTACGGTAAGACTAAACGTGGATTAAATCGAAAGTAATTCTTACTGTACCGATTTAAGTATTTCTTCTTAACTCGCGAGTGTGATTTACGGCGGTTCTGTCATGTCCACTAATATCTTTAATTATTACTCTAAGAAGCTGTACCTCTGCATTTAATTAAACATCCAGAGGCCCATACGAGGATGACGTAAACATTTACGGCAGGCGGGTGGTTGGAAAAGTAAAAAGGTACTGTAGGAGAGTAGCTAGTTAAACTGAATGCTCCTTGACCTAGTCATGATGACTGAGATTGAGTGTGTGGCCCGTTTATTGTGTATTAGTGGACAGTCGCATGTTAGGCATGCGAGGACGGGTTTTTTCATAAATTATTTATCTGTCCAAATCATTAAGAGTTGTATACGTCTGATACAAATGAGGGTATTGTAATCTGACCCTGGCATGCACGAGCAGTAGCACGCCGTGCTTGGAATCGAACTCTTCCCTCTCGCACAGGAAAGCATGGCGATCGATACGCAGTAAAATTTGTACACGAAGCTTTTGTTAGTCTGATCTCCCATCCCTCTTCCCGTTCTACCATTCTTTTTATCCCAACAGCAACGTAGTAGGCTAATGAAGTTTCGATTATGTGCTCACGTTTGGATATTTAAATTTTTAAGTTCTTTTATTCCAGAAATGCAGAAGAATTTGTGGCTATTTCCATACAACCAATGATATATTGCAACTCGTGACATAATAAGTTGGCTGTATACGTTGCTCACGATCGTACAATAACGTAGACTACAGCTCAAGTACTTTAAATTGTCAAAAATGTTTACGTGTAGCGTACTGTCCGTTTTTAATGGTAACAAAAAGTTGACTTATAGGGTGGAGGCGCACGTCTGGTTTCGATTACGTACCGTGGGGTTGTTTAAACAAACAAGGTTATATATATATATATATATATTTATTTAATACATACACACACAGGATGTTTCGTAACTTTTGTTACAGGCTTTCGGCGGTGATTCATTGCGGTAAAACGATACAAAAATGCCGATTGACGTGTGTCCGGAAACGTAAGGGTAGAAAACTTGCCTAAAAGTTTGGCTTTAAAATTAGTTTTTGTTTTGTAAAATAGGAACAAATTAACATTACGTTAAGACATTTTAATTCAATATAAATTTGTTCTCATTTTATTAGATAAAAACTACTTTTAAAGCCAAACTTTTGGGGGTGTTTTCTACCCTTAGACGTTGTTTCCGGACATAGTTAATAGGTATTTTCGTGATGTTTNTTCTACCCTTAGACGTTGTTTCCGGACATAGTTAATAGGTATTTTCGTGATTCCCGCAAGGAATCACCTCCCAAAGCCTGTAATATAATTTACGAAACATAGTGTACACATACATACACAAACACACACTTCCATACACGCACATGAAATAAAATCTAGGGCAGTAACCCTCGTAAACACGCTAAAAATGACATAGTATTTTTGTGTGTCGATACAGTACTTAGCCGGCTATGAGAAGTGACCCCTTCCTACTTCATTATGCCTGTATTCCTTACATTACACCAAATATATCGTTGCAGAAAATACGTTACCTTAATTTGGTGCCCAGCAAATGCTATCGTAATTTCACTGTAATGCATGTT
This sequence comes from Clitarchus hookeri, assembly GCA_002778355.1. NCBI lineage: Eukaryota > Metazoa > Arthropoda > Insecta > Phasmatodea > Phasmatidae > Clitarchus > Clitarchus hookeri. Next base: position 382,890 of record NQII01000258.1, read on the forward strand.
TAGTAATAGAATTGGTATTTGGAAAACTTACACAGCACTGTAATATAAACGTAAATTGTGTTTAGCGTAAGAAAGCTTCATAATGGAATTTAAATCCTACATAACTTATTATTCCGTCAGTCGGCGGGAACGTAAGTCTGGTGGTTCAAGTCCACTTACGAAATGGGTGGAAGTATGACCAGTGAGAGTCCCTGCTGCGATTGCCATTGTCCGCCATAATTAGCGGTAATCTAATTCACTTCCATAAATTTAACACGCCTTCAGCAGGAGGGAGGGGCCGACAAGAAATTGACCCTCTTGAATCCCAGCCATAAATAAGAATTTGTAGGGCTCGGATGTCCGGTATTATTTGCTGGATGCATTTCAGTAAGCAGAGAATGAATTCTCCGCGAACATAATGAGAATCAGCATATACATTACCTCGCACCGGTTGTTTCAAGTGGATGTAAACTCGTGAAATTAAAGTGACCTGTTCTTTTAGGGCGTTGCAGTATACCACTCAGTGGTTGGTGGTAATGTAGCAAACCTTCCGGAGGTACCATCCCTGTTAAGCACTCTGAATAGATATATCCATATACATGTATACGCGGTGTTTTGTTAACAACGAGCAAGTATAATAGTTCATAGTAAACAAAAAAATTACGTATTGGAACGTTCGTTTTGTCTTTGTGTGGGCTCGGAATTTAATGGTAATATGACAGTATGATAATTCAAAATTCGAGCTGACTATCTCAGTTTGAGATACAAACGCTCGTTAAGTGCATTTTATTGGATATTTAATTAAATGAATATTCGTAAAATGTTCAGAATGACTCAAAATGTACTATGGTTAGTGGCGTATGCGTATGCAGCCGGATGTTTTTGGTGGGGGAGTCAGCTGGGGCGGTTATTCCTTTATTCACTACGGCCATGCTTTTTAATTAAAGTATTTACATTTGAAGTTTTGAGTGACTTAGTTTCCTTCATTCATGTTACTGCATATAACACTTGGAATATTCGGTCACATGGCTGCCGACTATAAAACGACCGGTGTAAGGTTTTATTGCCGATGTATGTTGGTGCGTGGGAATTCTGCCGTTTTTACTGTACGCATTGGAAAACACGACAAACGTCAAAGATTCGATTTGGTCCCTGCACTTTTTGTTAATTATTCTCAGGAGCGTGATTGGCCGGAATGTATGATTAAAACGTTAACCGCTGCTTAATCGGGTTCATAATTTAGGCGAACCACCATTAACAATTAAGAAATCTCTCATAAGTAAAAGTTAAATACGCATGCGCGCACGTGTGTGTGCAAAATATAACGGGATGTGGGAATGTTGTTCTCAGTCATTATTTTATACCAATTTGCGATCGAGTCAATAAATTCGCAACCAAAACCCGCAAATAACTTGCTTGTACGTATTTGACAAATAGTGTTCATTTATTGTTTACTTGTTAAATTAATTTGACAGCATGAAGAATCTGTCTTGGAACTGCAAGTGTGAGTACAACGCAGACATGAGACGTGCCATTGAACAAATCAAGCATCTCTTCACATGCTTAGTCCTGCCAGACTATGTACAGACTGAAAATATCTTAAATGTGACTACTTACTCACAGCTTTTTGTTTCTCAGATTAGGGAGCTATTGCAGTGGCATATACAGAAATTTATCAAGGGGTGAGAGGTTATCCTGACATAACACACATGTTAGTTAGGAGAAAAATTACTTCACAATAGAATAAAATGCACCATGGTTTCAGAAATGACATATTTTTAACACAGGTAAAGGCTTATGAGTAATCTTAATATTAATAGTTGACAACCTTATGGTAAATGGGCGCGTTACAACCTCTGCTACTCCACCGAGCAAGTATCTATGGTGTTCACCCCAAATCAATAGTCATTCCACCCTAGAAGTCGACAGGAAATTGCAATGGGTACATACAGTTATTCCTTCTTATCATGTTACACTCTCATGCCAGTATCGTCTGGAGCTACTAACACGTAACATTGGTGTCGTCTTGCGGCTGTCATCATCTCTTGTACCGCTCGTAACATTATACATTGCATGTTTTTTCCCCAAGCGAAGTTTTCCTCAAACGTCTTACGTGGGGAGATTTTTCAAAGGTTTGATTAAAAAAGTGTGAAGATACCTTGAATAAAATCTAAAATCTTATCTCGTGCTAACTCGTAGGGTGTCTTTACTTCGTGTGGCGGTTCTGGTGATATCTACGGTATCCTTTAATTATCTTGGCGTATATTGACCCAAATGTTGGAGTGCAGTTATTTCAAACGTTGCGAAGTTTGGGCTTGACGTCGCATAGTTTTGCATGGAAAATCAAAGACGGCGGGACCTTCTCATGCAAATAACTTATTTTATATTAGGCTCAATTTTTAAATCTTTATGCTCCCGAGATGTTCCTATCCATATAGTAACAAGTTTGAAAATTACATTACCAGAACCCATCCGTCCGGATTTATACGTTGATACAAATTCTAGCATAGTAACTATATTATAATCACTTCGTTCTATTGTAAGTACCAATACAGAATTATATATTGGTGACTACACAAATTCCAATTTTATTTTTGACACTGCAGGTGGCGTGTTTAGAGGCAGGTGGAGCAGCCAAGACAGCATGGATAGGTCCNGATTAGGTACAATTATTTTCAAATAGTTTAGAAAAATTAATAAAATTGTAAGACGTTAATTGCCTTTAACGTAGTCGGAAATAGTGATCAAATGTCACTTGGTCCAGTATCGCAACTAGGATTACCAGACACTCGGAACAAAAGGACATTTCGTTAAAAAAGAATGCAATTTCATTAACCCCGAAAATTTGTCGTACTGGAGAATTACACAATAATTTTTAACATATTACGTAATCTTGATAATTTTGTTTGTAAACAGCTTTATTAACATACAAATATTTCAATCAAACAATTTTCAAAAATTTAATTAATAGTGCCAGGAAATAAACTCCCATGCTTTCAGTTGTTTTACAAAATAAAACATGTTAACATACATACTGCAGTATGAAGAAAGAAATAATGTAAATAATAAATTAAATCTTAAACCATAATTTACATGGTTTATGGAAAAGCATAGAGACTATTTTATATGACTAACCAAGTAAATGTTGACAATACAGCTTTAACAAGTTTTGTTACACAGAAACTAATATAAAAAAACGTTACAAATACTGTCTTTTATTAGGTCAAAAAAGCCGGAGATGTTTATGATAGTAGAAAATCCGGCTGGAAGTAAAAATAAAACTGCCTATCAAATGAGGCCGGACGTTTGTATAACCATACACTCTCAACTAGCATGTGCCTCCCCTGTTATCTTACCAATTTATATGTCTTAGGATGCTGTTAAGTTTTTTGCATGACTAACTCAATTTGTAAGGTCAGTTATTTCAGTGACCTAAGATCCGAAAGACTAGTTTTCATGACTTGAAAAAATTCTAATTGCATTTTTAAAAGTTTCCTATTTTAATAAATTTATTTTAATTTAAATTGATACAAAGATCATGAACATAATTTCAAGGATGTTTAAAGAACATTGGATAACATTGTTTATCCAAAATCGGTTTTCCATTGCCAGCTAATGTTGTCCCCCCCCTTCCCCCCGTAGTGAAACACACAACACGTCACGCGTGACACATGCTTCTGAAGAGTGCACTGTATGCTCGTGAAAAAACGGGTCTATATAAAAGGGAGTAATATATATATATATATATATACATACATACATACATACATACATACACACACACACTGAAGACCCAAAAAACCGGGCACACCTGCCTAATATCGTGCAAGGCCCCCGTGAGCACGCAGAAGTGCCACAAGACGACGTGGCATGGATTCGACTAATGTCTGAAGGTATGCAGGAGGCAATTCACACCATGAATCCTGCAGGGCAGTCCACAAATCCATAGGAGTGCGACGCGGTGGATCTCTCTTCTGAACAGCACGTTGCAAGGCTTCCCAGATATGCTCAATAATGTTCATGTCTGGTGATTTAGGTGGCCAATGGAAGTGTCTAAAGTCAGAAGAGTGCTCCTAGAGCCACTCGGTAGCAACTCTCGACTTGTGGGGTGTCGCATTGTCCACTTCCGTCGGAATGCACAATGGACATGAATGAGTGCAGGTGATCAGACAGGATGCTTACGTATCTGTCACCTGTCAGAGTCGTATCTAGACGTATCAGGGGTCCCATTTCACGCCCCATACCATGACAGAGCATCCACCAGCTTGAACAGTCCCTTGTTGACATGTAGGGTCCATGGATTCATGAGGATGTCTCCATACCCGTACACGTCCACGTCCATCCGCCCGATACAATTGGAAACGAGACTCGTCAGACCAGGCAACGTGTTTCCAGTCATCAACAGTCCAATGGCGGTGTTGGCGGGCCCAGGCGATGCGTAAAACTTTGTGTCGTGCAGTCAATAACGGCACNTTTCCAGTCATCAACAGTCCAATGGCGGTGTTGGCGGGCCCAGGCGAGGCGTAAAACTTTGTGTCGTGCAGTCAATAACGGCACACGAGTAGGCCTTCGGCTCCGAAAGCCCATATCAATGATTGTCCGTTGAATAGTTCGCACGCTGGCACTTGTTGATGCCCCAGCATTGAAGTCTGCGCCAATTTGAGAAAGGGTTGCACGTCTGTCACGTTTAATGATTCTCGTCAGTCGTCGTTTGTCCCGTTCGTTCACGATCTTTTTCCGGCCGCAGCGATGTCGAAGATTTTATGTTTTACCGGATTCCCGATATTCACTGTACACTCGTGAAATGGTCGTACGCAAAAATTCAAATGTTATCGCTACCTCGGAGATGCTATGCCCCATCTATCGTGCACCGACTATAACGCCACGTTCAAACTCACTTAAACCTTGATAACCTGCCATTGTAGCAGCAGTAACCGATCTAGCAACTTGCCACACGCTTGTTGTCTTATATAGGCGCTGTCGACCGCATCGCGTTAATATGATTGGTTCCATACCTCTGTTATTTGCATACGCACGCCTATACCAGTTTTTTTGGCTCTCCAGTGTATAACGCCGTTGGGGCGGTGTAGGAGAGTTGTAAATATGAATTTTTAAATCGTAAAAATGTATGCTGGGATGTTGATGCAAACCATCTATACACGACATTAATTTTGATTTTTAAACCTAAATAAACCATTACATGAAGGTATTAAAACAGTTACATGCCTCATTTCAGTTACAGTTTAATTTTAAACTCATCTTTATCATCAANATTACATGAAGGTATTAAAACAGTTACATGCCTCATTTCAGTTACAGTTTAATTTTAAACTCATCTTTATCATCAATGAATATGAACCCTGATAAAAAGTCTCAACTCAAACGCAAATAAAAATACGTGAAAATAATTTTACTTCTGCGTCATTTTCAGGAGTGTCTATGTTTAGCCAATTTAGTCGCACCTTTCGCCCTTAAAGTTATTGTTGGTTACAGTGCGGAATCAGACGAAAATTTTAAAATGCCGGTAAAACATGTTGTGCTGCTGGAAGCGGTGTATTTACAGTGGAGCGGAGTTGGCTCACGACAGCAAGTACTTCGAAGCCGATGAAGGTGAAGGGAGGTGAATATGGAGCATCACCGGAATGCTGGGACGGGGTAAACAGGATATCCCCGAGAAAACCTGCTGACCAGCGACATCGTCCGGCACGATTCCCACGTGCGAAAATACGGGAGCGCCCTAGCCGCTATACCACCGCGGTATCCAACGAAATCGTCCAGTTAGGCAATAAGAACCGATGTTTGGAAACATTACTCATGCATAGAATTTTGGTTAATGTGCCTGGCTGCTCATCTGAATTTTAATTGTACGAGGACTGTCATTCACCCTGATCTTTTATTCAGCACAGAGACGTTCTTAATTTCTTGCAAGAGAGCTGCCCGAAAATAATTGTTCACTATATTGTGGGATTTAATATCTTGTCAGAACTCTCCACACTGAGGCCCAGTATCGGCTACGGAATCGTGTATTAGCGAGTGTGATAATTCCGTGTTGCGAAGTACTCCTGTACTCTATACAAAGTATGTGTTTGATGCAGTGTTGAATAATGTCAACCGTTGTTAATCGATCCGGGTTGTTCGTGAATTGATAAATTCATATTCTTGAAAAGAAAATACAATTCTAGAAGAAAGAAAATGCTTACNCGCCGTATCGTATTACCGCTATAAAATTAAACATTGCTACTAGGATCCGCTTTGAGTTTGTCTGCTGTTTTCAGACATTTTAGAAACAAAAATGCCTTACATTCATTGCCGTTTCAAGGAAGTAAGTTTGATATAATTGTGTAATAACTTACGTACTTATACGTTTTCGAGTACTGGCATGTCTGTAATGTGAAGTATACACAACTCACTCTACACTGCACGCCAGTTCAGAGACTTACGCGTGGCGTCGATAGCGTACTAATTCTGCGCGGTCGTATCGCCCTTATCGCTCCCACGCCTCTCAGCGACTGCCTTAAGACTCGGATTCATAGTAATGGCTGACAATGTGCGATGACAGAAGATTTTAATTTACGGATTGTTTAATATCATCTGCTTATTGTAAATGTCTAATAATATATATAAATAAATATATATATATTATCATTAAGTTCTTGCCTTTATGCAAGCTGGAAATAAGAGAGAGTGAAGATTACGCACAAAAANGGCGTCGATAGCGTACTAATTCTGCGCGGTCGTATCGCCCTTATCGCTCCCACGCCTCTCAGCGACTGCCTTAAGGCTCGGATTCATAGTAATGGCTGACAATGTGCGATGACAGAAGATTTTAATTTACGGATTGTTTAATATCATCTGCTTATTGTAAATGTCTAATAATATATATAAATATATATATATATTATCATTAAGTTCTTGCCTTTATGCAAGCTGGAAATAAGAGAGAGTGAAGATTACGCACAAAAATATTAAACAGCTCGTTAAATGTAAATTTTATATAATCGTACGATGTCAATAATTTCTATGAATCCGAAATCATGACGCGAAAACGAAGAATTTCTGCAAGAGGGATGAAGCCGAGCCTTAAGGAGTATCCAGTAGGATGTTATTACATATGATGGAAAAGACAATTGATTAAACTACAGATACCACTTTGTACACTCTCCATGATGTGTTTAACAATTTCCACTGTTTTTTCTCTTTCTGCATATACATTTAATAGTATAAAACTAAGAGTAAAGACTATATATAAAAGTTTTTCACATTTCCTAGAAAAAAGTATTCTCAGGCCATTTATTTACTGACACACACTTACACGTGTATCTTAGTAAATATATGTTTTGCGAATACGACCTTTTGCCAGGAAAGGTAAAAACAAATTATCTACACCTACCACTTTTTACTTTTATCTTGTTAAATACATTAAAAAAAAGTGACTTCTTTAAAAAATAACATTTCCCTTAAGGGAAATGTTATTTATAACTTGTAGAGCCTGTTTGCAAAGAAATTTTAAATTGTATGTTTTATAAAAAAAAAAATGCATACTGCCTATATATATTGAAAATATACGCTTGTTGCGATCTCCTATAAAATTCGCGAAGAATACATTTTGTTTGAAACGCCTATCTTTAAAATAAACGCACTGAGGTGAAATTTCCTTAACATAGGATTTCCTATTAAAATTTCGCAGCTGCCAGCTGGTAGGCAGTGCCCTTAATTACGGAATACAAGTCTGGTACTGCTAGAAATCAATGGCAGTTCTTGTTGGAATTTCGGTCTATGTTAGGTCTATGCTCTATGTCATTTGAGTTCTCTTGTCCGAGAAGGCACCAGTGACACGGCACTTATTGTACTAAGAAGTTCCGTGTTGACGGTAGCTGATAAGTGGAAATATCAATATTTGAGGCAGTTGAACCATTCGTGACTCCGTGTTCCAACTAGCACTTTTTTGTTTTAACAGAATGGTCACGTGATTGATTTTGTACGCTAAATGAGTTACTTTCGTAATATGCACTTTTGTCAACTTTGAAGCTTACAAATTACGTGTTACTGATAAAAAATCGCCACTGTGTTCGTTTCGTCGACTTTACTGCATATACATAACTATAGTTATTGTAACAAACTAATGTTTTTCACACTTGAAATAACTATTTAGTAAAATAAGTTGTCAAAAAAACTTTTACTTTTTTCGTTATCTAATAATGCTAGTCTTTTTGTTTTACCCTACTGATGTTAAATGCTAAACATATCTTTATTAATGATTTAACGAAGATAGGTTTATTTTAAGAACGCCCCGGTTACGTTTTAGAATAATAATTTCGCATTTAACTGGTATCAGCCTAAGTTGTTTTGTATAAAAAACAAATTAAGGTACAACAGATAAACAGTTGACTGTCGTGGTGTTCCAATTAAAACCGTACAAAATACAATACGCATGAAACTAAAACCTATTTGATTGGAACACGATACCGCGCTGAATCACGCAGGAAATGTTGCCACCCAGCTGCAGTTTATCTCATAGCGGCTCAAGTTGATGAAGAAATGCACCTAAAAGTTCTATATTTTGTTTGCTGGTTGAACCATAGTTGGAACGCTACGGTTTGCGTTTTGGTTAGTAAGTTTACTGTTGCCCGCCGAAGTTTCGTGGACGCCAACTTTTATATTAAACATTTTGCTGAGAAACTGGAATTGAGAGTTTCGGAATTGTGCAGATTACCCGAAATCTAATTTTTTTTTTTTTTTTTTTACCGGNGAGCGAATGCTTTGGGGCTCGCGCTTTCTCTAGCAGACTGTGGAGAAATCGTGTTTTTTCTTTCAGATGTGACGTTGGCAGTTTCTCTTGCGCTTACGTAGCGTAGCAGAAGCCACGCCAAAGGATTGCGCATTTATTCTGAATATGTTGTGATAAAGGTCGCCCTTATTCCTTTTGTATACAGTAATGAGTAAAAAAAAACTTGTTACGTTTACGTGTATTATGTAGGGGCCGTAACACGTGAACATTTATCCTTACATTCTGTTCCAATACAAAAGTTGTATTCCACGTTAAGTAACCTGACACACTCGTGTTAATAGAGCTAAATTGGCATTTAGCACAGTCACTTTCTGAGTTTAACGTTGTCCACATACCATGCCAAATGGAATGATTATATTCATATTCGCCCTTCAGTTACATGATACATGCGCCCGTCAGTGTAACAAACAAAGCTGTAAGACCTTGATTAGATATCTGAGGTGGTCTAGCAAAACAGAAACGCACGTACGGACTAGTGCAGAAATTCTAACGTGCACGATGGGTTCAGTGGTAGAGAAGGCAACGAAAATAAGATAAAACAAATAAATACACATTAATAGACTGCATTTTTTGACTGGAAAAAGTTAAGTACAAAATGCAAAATACTCGCTGACGAGCATTGCATTTCGACAGATATGATCAAGACGTATTTATGCGACTACATAATTCAGCCTTAACAGTACCAAATTAGCGCTGCAACATCTATTTTACGTGGCGTCATTTCCCTGGCGGCGTTATAGCGGTTTGGAAAGGCCTCGGTCGGCTGGCTGGGCTGGGTTGAGGCTGCCCGGTCACGAGACGAGCCGCAGTTATGTGCGCTGTTGCCAGGTCGGCGGTGGTCCATTGATCGATGCGTGCTGCTGCGGTCCACTAACTGCATCAAGTTTTCACCGCACGCACACAGCTTGCTTGCGATGGCTTCGTTTCATCGCCGTCTGGGAAATTCGTCCCAAACTTTAATGGGTATCCCATAGTAGGACGTATTTCCGCTGCTAGAGTAACCGAATGTATGCTTCCCGTATTTTCTTTTGTATTAATTTTGGATGTAATTTGAAAAAAAAAAANGCTGCTAGAGTAACCGAATGTATGCTTCCCGTATTTTCTTTTGTATTAATTTTGGATGTAATTTGAAAAAAAAAAACTCTCAGAGCACGTTGTGTAGAATAAGTATGGAATTATCTGTTGGTATGCTTATAGCTAAGTAACNAAAAAAAAAAACTCTCAGAGCACGTTGTGTAGAATAAGTATGGAATTATCTGTTGGTATGCTTATAGCTAAGTAACAGGAAAATGCAAGCTCCTTTTTAATTGTAAAGAAAGCAGGCATGTGGCTGAAACAGTGCACTACAACGTTTTGGCAGATAAAAAAACAGTCTCTTGCATTGTTTAGTATAAATTTTTCTTTTTTTTAGCCCAATAAGAAACAGGCGAAAGTAGTAAAAAATTGTCAATGTTACATTTTGTTATACATTACCTTTCATAACTACACAACAAATTGTTGGAAAATTTCAAATTACACTGATTAAAAATTTACAAGACCACACATGACTCAAGGTACAAAATAGTTATTCCTACACATTTCTACAATATTCACCTGTACATCTCAAATTACACATAAAATATGACCCAATTACTTTAACAAACAATATAATGACAAAAAATATTTAATATAAAATTAATTTTCTGAGAGACTTTTTAAAATGAATCTTGAAAATTTAATTTTTTTAATGACTATAGGAGCTGAAATAAATTCCTTGCCGCCTTTCTCCCTAGTGTATATACTCCACTTTCAGCTACAGTTTTCAATTCATCCTGTCAGTTTTGATGGCCATTCACCAAGGTGATCAGGATTTTTGCTTGTGGCAGATGTTGGCTGGTGAATTTTTCCAGGCACTCCCATTTCCCTCACTTTTATATTCCATCACATAGTTCTGTTAGATGCTAAAGACATAGTTGTTAAGTACCTCCTTCAAATCTCAGCTTGGTCATTATTCGCAAAGCGGTCTCCTTGCTATATAGAAGTCCTTTCTTAGGATACGTGTGAACACGCCAAGGTGAAATGGTAAATGTATGTTTCGTGAAAAATTATATTGCCACATCTCCATTGTTTTTACAGATGTACTCCTGAACAAACATTTGCTCTCAAGTGTTGTCAAAATGGAGCATGCACAAATTGCACTATTCTATCCTTAATGCTGTTAAATCAAAAATTGATGTACAACTTATCTTGTTCTTTATTTGATATAATATTCTCTGTTATAACTCAGGAATACCACATTGGTNAAAATTGATGTACAACTTATCTTGTTCTTTATTTGATATAATATTCTCTGTTATAACTCAGGAATACCACATTGGTGAACATGTGGAGACGGATAATATAGTCAAGTGTAAGAAAAGGCATTCAAGCCTTAACTTCACTGGTGTAAAGAAAGTTGAAATACAATCAAATAGATTTTGGACACTTAATCACTGTAAGGAGCAAGACCAAATTATAAAATAATTTGGGAAACTAAAGATTATTAAATCCNAAAATTGATGTACAACTTATCTTGTTCTTTATTTGATATAATATTCTCTGTTATAACTCAGGAATACCACATTGGCGAACATGTGGAGACGGATAATATAGTCAAGTGTAAGAAAAGGCATTCAAGCCTTAACTTCACTGGTGTAAAGAAAGTTGAAATACAATCAAATACATTTTGGACACTTAATCACTGTAAGGAGCAAGACCAAATTATAAAATAATTTGGGAAACTAAAGATTATTAAATCCNATTTTGGACACTTAATCACTGTAAGGAGCAAGACCAAATTATAAAATAATTTGGGAAACTAAAGATTATTAAATCCACCAAAACAAACTGGAAAGGAATTTGTAATTTACTTACTAATTTAACAAGGGTGACTTAAGGACCAGCATTGTAACAGTGATATACCCCCAAATTGATTGAGAACCTTCCAGTATAGTTATTGTATAATTTTTTTTGTATTAAGAATGCTTATTAACTCCAGGTATGCCTTTTGGTTTACTTGTTTGTTGTTTCATACTATAAAGTTTGACTTTGGTTCTTGGTCATGTGATTTGGCATTTTTGAAAGAATCATTCATTTTACTTCACAAATTTAACATTTTGTTTGAAGTGTGACTATAGTTGAATTGTATAGGTAGCCATTACTTTCACTCACTATGTTCATGCATGTTGTATTCAGATACTTACCAGCATTCTGTTTTCATGTGTGGTGCTAAGAAGGGGTGCATCTACTAGAAATAGGCTACATAAGGCATGTGAAGGACATGTGTTTTAACTTGTATCACTACATAGCATAATATAGCATGAAGCATTTTCCCCTCATTATCATAGACTTTAAAAAATGTAGGTTATAGTTTTTACTATCATTTTTTTGCTATTTAATAGTAGAAAAATGTTGATGCCTTACAAATTAAATCAGAATAGACAGTTAATTTTTGTGGCATAGTTGGTTACATGACTGCTGCAATGTGAGACATGACAAATTCAAATCCTGAGTTGGTATTGGATTTGTTTGCATTTGTAAATTCAAGTTAATTTCGAGTGGGCAGGGAATAAGAATAAATTAGACAGTTTAAAATTGTTGGTCCGGAACTGCTTGACCAACATGTGCTTGAAAAGATTATGTGCAAGTATGTATATGGTACACATATCCATAACTAATATATTAGAAAACCCTTAGTTGAAGTTATATTTACATGTGCATGTNGTATGTATATGGTACACATATCCATAACTAATATATTAGAAAACCCTTAGTTGAAGTTATATTTACATGTGCATGTGTATATAAGTAGTGCATGGTGGGAAGGGGGTTGGGAGGGTGTTCTTGTCCTGAAATATGGTACCTACTAAGCTCCTACAGTAATACTGGGTTATGTTCCTTGAAACCACAAGTTTATAAAAACATTTCCAAAATTACAAGTTTGTTGAAGACATTTTCAGAATTCCATGTTTCCATAATTCAGTTGTTAGATTCTCATGTACTTCAAAATACCAATAATTGTAAACCATTCATTATATGAAAAACTTTTGGGACATGCCGGTACAGTGATGCAGATAAATAAGCAGAAAATGTTTTCAATTAGTCTACTGCATGGCTATGTTTGGTTTAGAATTGTGTGTGTTAGCCTGTGTGTAAATATACACCATGCACAAATTTTTGAACTACCATATGCATGGAAAAAAAAATTGTATAGAGACAGTTTAAAAATAATGTCATCTTTAAAAATAATGTACATTCAGCCAGTGTAGTTTTAGGTGGATAACATTGGCCTTGCAGCTCTCAGGTTAACATGTTTGCAGTGGAACTCCTAGATAGATAACTTTGGTTTGATGTAATGAATGTGAATTGTAAGAGGTCTGTGTTTTACAATTATGACATTTGGCAGCTTTATTGTAANTTTGGTTTGATGTAATGAATGTGAATTGTAAGAGGTCTGTGTTTTACAATTATGACATTTGGCAGCTTTATTGTAATTACTTTTGTCAGTTGAAATGTTGAAAATTGTTTATGGTGCATTTTTTGTTCAGAATGGCTGCAGACCTGGAGGATGGTGAAATTGAAGATGGAGAAATAGAGGATGATGATTTCACAGACACCATCCCTAAAGCGTCTGTGCAGAAAACAGATGCACCTCTGAAACAGCTCCCTCCCAAGCTGGAACCCCCAGTAATCGATGCATCAATGACGCCCAGGACGAGGGAGCCTGCCCCACCTAGGCGCAAGCCTCTGCTGCCCGACCCTCCGGCCTCCAAGAGGCTGCGCATACCAATCCAGCCAGTCTGTGTTCGCCCCATGGAGCTAGACGATGTGGAGGATGACTGGGCAGGCAACGTGGAGAAGGCGATCAAGGCTGCAATGGAGAAGGAGAAGAACCAAGTAAGAAAAGAACCGGTGGCAGTGATTCCAGAGCCCAGCAAGGTTGTTGCTGCTACTGCTGTTGCTGCTGCTGTNAAGTAAGAAAAGAACCGGTGGCAGTGATTCCAGAGCCCAGCAAGGTTGTTGCTGCTACTGCTGTTGCTGCTGCTGCTGTTGCTGCTGCTACTACTGTTGCTGCTACTACTGTTGCTGCGACTGTTGCTGCTGCTGCTCCAGCTNGCTGCTACTACTGTTGCTGCTACTACTGTTGCTGCGACTGTTGCTGCTGCTGCTCCAGCTGTTACTGCTCCTGCTGCTGCTGATGATGATGATGATGAAATGGATGATGCAAAGGACAGGAGGAAGAAGAAAAGGAAGAATAAATACAAAAGTGATGANGCTGCTACTACTGTTGCTGCTACTACTGTTGCTGCGACTGTTGCTGCTGCTGCTCCAGCTGTTACTGCTCCTGCTCCTGCTGCTGCTGATAATGATGATGATGATGAAATGGATGATGCAAAGGACAGGAGGAAGAAGAAAAGGAAGAATAAATACAAAAGTGATGANATGATGATGATGATGAAATGGATGATGCAAAGGACAGGAGGAAGAAGAAAAGGAAGAATAAATACAAAAGTGATGAGGACATATCAGATTCAAAGGTATAGCTGTGCTGCGTTGAAATGTTGTCTTAAAATGAAGTAGTGAATGGTGTAGTGAACTGTAACATTCAAGTAAGGCAGTGCATATAATTAACATTGGGCAGATTGTTATGTGGATTCTGTGTGAAAATTTTTTTGTTCTTGATTTTATTGCATGCTTCCAGATTTGTAATGTAACATTTGTTGCAGAAGCACAAGAAGACTCGGAAGNTTTGTTCTTGATTTTATTGCATGCTTCCAGATTTGTAATGTAACATTTGTTGCAGAAGCACAAGAAGACTCGGAATAAAGGTATCGATGATGAAGCAGGGAGGAGTGACGCAGATGCAAATGAAGCATACGATGATGAGATGCTGTATGTTCGTGGTGCATCTCCTGTGATGAAATCTAGTGGGTCACCTGCGCAGGAATATCACGATTATCAGTATCGTGAAATGGGTGAGTTATCTTGTTTAAATGTTGGCATTTGAAATATGAAATGATAAACGTTTTGGAACAAATCATTTTGAAAGTAGAAAGAAGAAGGTAAGTAATGTTCAGTACAATAAGATTGTGTGTTTGAATAAAAAATTTCCAGCAAACCAATTTCCTTTAACATTTAAGAGAGAATGTTGTTCGTTTTTCGTCGATAACTATTTTTATGTAGTTATTTCAAAATCTATAAGGTTAGTTATTTAGGAGGGAGGGGTATTCAGAAAGAAAAAAATTATATAAGTAAAACTGTAGGATTGTGGTGTGTATAGATTGGGGTACATACTTTTCAAGATCATGTCTTCGCCTGACCAAAATTCACATAAAATTAAAAAAAAAATGTTAATTGTGTATAAAATAAAACTTAGTAAAAAATTCTCAATGTTATCCAGCATCCAAGTGTGAGATATTTGCTGATATGTGTTCTACAATATGGGTTTTCTTCTTTTTATAATTATCAAGGCAGCATCAACACTTATTTTTCTCCCTAAAATTTTGAACTTATCAGGTGCTCTTTAGCATGGAGCATGGGTTGTTCATGGTTATTTTAAAATGTACCTATGTATAAATAGGTAGAGTAGAAACTCTTTTGCTCATGTAGCATAGCTGAGAGTGANAATGTACCTATGTATAAATAGGTAGAGTAGAAACTCTTTTGCTCATGTAGCATAGCTGGGAGAATACTGAGACAAATTCAAATCCTGAGTTGATATTGGATTTGCTTGCACCTGCAAATTCAAGTTAATTTCGAGTGGGCAGGGAATAAGAATAAATTAGACGATTTCAAATTGTTGGTCCGGAACTGCTTGACCAACATGTGCTTGAAAAGATAATGTGCAAGTATATGGTACACACATCCATAACTAATAAATTAGAAAACCCAGAATAATTAATTTGTGCTTGGCACTGATCTAAAGTGAACATACAAAGGGGTAATCCTGTATGTGAGGCAGTTCATGCCAATGCAGATGGTGAACCTTCACGAGCTTGGCACATTCATGCCTAGAATGTAGTTGATTAGGTAAACACAAGTTAGATACAATGATTAGTCATCATCAGTATTGATGTGATTTCTCATAGGCAATAATGGAACACTAAGCTGAGCAGACGCCATGAGCACACTGGGACCCTGCAGCCATTGTTCACCTATGATTTAGGAACTATTTTCAAAGTAGAAGTAGCCACTGCTCAGCTATAATTTTGGGGACTCTTTTCAAAGGAGAAGTTATGGATTAGAGAGAAAACATATTTATTTAAACATGGTATTACACTTTTGCATGTGCTAATAGAGAGAGAGAGAGATTTAGAGAGAAATCCTTAGAGGGGCAGTTAGAGAAAAATTCTCAGGGAGACAGAGACTTGAAGAGAGGGGCGCTAGGAGAGAGACAAAAACAGACAAGATATATGCGGAATAAAACTATGTGATGGCTACAGTTTAGTTTGCTGAGGTTTCAGTGTTTTATGTGGTTCATTGATCAATTGTGATTAAGTAATTATAGAAGTGTTGCCTATTTTGCAGGTTAGGTGAGGGAGACTGTTGGTTGACAAAAGTGCATGATTTAGTAAACTACAAGATGGAGTTACATGATCNTGCAGGTTAGGTGAGGGAGACTGTTGGTTGACAAAAGTGCATGATTTAGTAAACTACAAGATGGAGTTACATGATCACTTGGAGATGATGTTGGCTCCACAATGTTTGTGCACATCCTCCTTTGAGCCTCTAGAACAAGAATGGCATGGTGCTGGGTGGAATACTGATGCACCATGTAGGATGTAGGGGCTAACGAGATATGGATGAATTGTACATCATTACATACAAACTTGTTTGAGAATAAGGAAACAAGTGAGGCAATTACAACAAAAGTTGCCATCGGCCAATATGAACTACGTATGCACAGTCTTTGCCATCTAAATATTCTGTTTCTTAACAAGACCAAAATTAAGAGCTCTCTTAAAACTTTCTTCACATAATACACAGGTGGCACAGAATTGCATTGTACATAAGATTCATTTGTTGTATTACACTGCGCACAAACTGAAATCATAAATTGGTCTTATATTCTGTAAGTAATAAAGATCATGAAGTGTGTATGGACAAGACATTAAGTACAACATTATTGTTTGGATGTGTAGGTGGATATGATGAATCATATGACTCATACGGTGATGATGATTCGGATGGCGAGGACAGGAGGGACTATTCCCCACACAGGAGACGAGAAGGCAGTCCACCCAAGCGTGGTATGGGACGTGGGTACAAGCGACGACCTATGCGTGGTCGCGGTGCCGTCATGACGAGACGACCGGTTCGCAGGGACATGGTGAAGGGCAAGCGGCTTCCCACCAAACGTCCCATGCGTGGTAACCAAGAGCAAGGCCGTGATTCAGTGTGTGTCTTCTTCATGCAAGGAAAATGCCAAAAGGTATGCTGACCAACAGTCCTTTAGTGTAGATCATTTGATATTCTGTGACAGTTGCATTTTCATTATCTTTATGGTTATATTTTAGGGGTAGAGCAATTTTTTCTACCTGTGCCTTATTTTGTTTATTGCTCATAGTTTCAGTTGAATGTTGGTTAATGATTATGATTACTGACTGCTAAGTAAAATTCCTGTAGATTTTTTTTTTTTTTGTTTTTTTTTTGGTGGTATATTAAGTTGACTAATGTCATAGCGTAAATATTTCACTAGATGTGAAAAATAGGTTTGTGTTCTCTAAGGAGTAATTTCGTATTGATACACCTACGTTTTGTGTGTGGAGTTGGTGGGATTCTATGGTGCCCTTTTGGGTCATTCATCATAAATGTGTGCCGGCCTCTGCAGCTCAACTATACTTGTGGGTTTGTCTTTTTATACTGATCCGGTTTCTGGACCATGATTTCTTTGCTAACGTAATTCCCTCTGTCCACATTTTGGGGTATGTGTTACCAATTAATTTGAAGATCCTGCACTAGTAATGAAGGTTGCATAATTACCTATAACGGGCAGCATCTGTCATAGCAGGGTTCCCAAATGGATGCCAAGCCAGAGTAGACTCATCAGTGGTTGTGTGCATGCTGTTAATTGCGACAGACCTGATACTTGCAAGTCAATGCCAGTGACCTCAGCTTTTTTCCTGGTCCTGGCTTGCCATTATGTGTAGTTGTCTTGCTGAAAAGGGCATTCATAGTAGGGCAGTATTGAACCAATGGAGAATATTTGGTTGGGTGCTGCAACTTAGTTGGCCAACCATATCTATGTGATATGCTGTAAGCAGCTTTGTCTTTCCTTTGATGCAGAACTTCCCACAGTGGCAAGATTGAGGGATCATGTCAGCAGGATGCAGGGTTAATATTTGTCTAACATCATCAATACCTCTGCAGTCGAGATGGCGTGAGATAAGCGTGCAGGATGGGCAGAGATACTTTTTTTTAGGTTTGCATTATGTGGCCAGTGATGCTCCTACACCGATACTTTTCATAGTCAACCTGTGCGGTGTCTGTATAGTGTGTGGTTTGTGTGTTTCCTGTGCACAGATTCTATTATAGCAATAAAGTCGGTGGGAGAGGGTTGTGAAGAGAAGGTATTAACTTAAATCCTCTATTTATTTTGAAGAAGAAAGATGGAAGGGAATATCAGGAACAGACAAATNCAATAAAGTCGGTGGGAGAGGGTTGTGAAATCAGTAAGAAGAGAAGGTATTAACTTAAATCCTCTATTTATTTTGAAGAAGAAAGATGGAAGGGAATATCAGGAACAGACAAATGTTACTAAACTCCTTGTCTGCTAGTTGGGAGGTAGGCTCAGAGCACTAGCTAGTACCTCTGGTAAGTGGGGAAGTGGGCCCTTGGATCAACTGACATCCTTTTTATGAAGCTCAACAGATTGCAAGTTTGCGGATGGCTGCTCGTGGCCTGTGCTTACAAAACATAATGCATGAATTAGGTTGAGGAATTCAGGTGCGTCTAAGGCCTTGGATGTATAATTACAGTAAAATCTGAGCATAAAGTACTTTGCTTTTGATTATTACTTTTTGCTTTAAAGTAAATTTTTCAAATCCCTGGCAGATATAATGCCATTAAATTGTTTAGTAAAAAGTATTTTGCAGTATGAAATATACAATTTTAAAGTGTCTAAAAATATGTGAAAGGATAGAAATTCAAGTACTCACAGTCTAGTACTTGTTGATAGGCGCACACACAAAGAAGGATGACACATTTTGCATGCGATTGCGCAACTGCGTGAAAAATGTGTCGTCCTTCTTTGTGTGTGTGCCTGTCGACAAGTTCTAGACTGTGAGTACTTGAATTTCTGTCCTTTTACATATTTTTGGTAGTTTAGCAGTCTACGTGTAATCTTAACCTATAATTCTCAAGTGTCTATGTACTTTGTATTGAGATTCTACTGTATTGCAGATGTTTACAGCTAGTGATGCCAGGAAACAATGTTCTGCATAGTGAAATGTCAATAAAAGTCACAATAAAATTATTCTCTTTTTGTTTTGTTATGTATCCATTCTATTGTGGAACTGTTACGTATCTGTCCAACGTAAAGTGAAACTGTTATGTTGTTAACGTTAGTAAGTGAGCATGTAGATATAGTCGTAGACACACTCTGGCAGCCAGACATATTGGATGTGCCGTGTTGCTTTTACATAACAAGTTCATTAAATTTATGGCTGTTTCATGGTGGGTATTTGAGTGGTAGTGGATATGATATAAAAGATGCAGCACAGAGTACATATTTGAGTTTTGAATCACCAGCATCATCTTGTGTAAGCTATATATAGCAACTGAGTAACATGAAATGATGGCTGCAACATAGTGTTCCACTTCCCTTGCAGGGAGAAGACTGCCCCTACTCCCACGAAGTGAATCCACCTCGTAAGCTGGAGCTATGCAAGTTCTATTTGAACAACTGCTGCGCCAAGAAGGATAAGTGTCTGTACATGCACAATGAATTCCCTTGTAAGTTCTACCACATGGGAATGAAGTGCTATGCGGGAGACCGCTGTAAGTTCAGCCATGGGCACCTGTCGGAGACCATGCGTGCTGTCCTGATGAAGGTCAGTGCAAAGGTATTGAATCATCAGCCATTTGTTTACCTTTGCTATCTGTAGTTTTGTGCACTATGGTTGGCCCACTTTTAACTTTGCCTCAAAGCTATGCTATATGCATGCTCAAACTGTTTGTTGTTGTCACTGACTGCTGCAGATTGTTCCTTTACAAAATTTGGTTAGTTACTGTGCAGAACCTATCTGTGTTGCTCACTACATATTTTTAACAATGAGAGAGAGTTTGAGAGAAATAGTTTGGTTTCTGAATAAATATATTTTGTGAATTCATTATAGATGCTTAATTTAATAAAAGTTAAATCTATATCATTTATGGCAAGCAACACATAATGCATTCTTTCTTTACAGTGGTATTTTTCGTGCAATCAAACTACCAGAATTTTTTGAATATGTTGGTGTAAAATGTTAAAATGAACCAACCATGGCACTGTTTTCTTTTTGAGCTTTTTGTTCTGCCTCTCAGCTTGTTTTTGTGTGTTTGTTGTGTTTTTTGTGTTACTGTTATTGTTTTTGTGAACTACATAATTGTTTCACAGAGTAGAAAACACTCGGAAGTTCTTTAATGACTTAAGCCAAATTACCCTCTGCTATTCAACACCATGATGCAGATGGTGCCCTAGTGATTAATTTGGTCAACTCTCTTTGAGCCTACCAAATGTTAGTGCAGCATCTACAACATGGTTGCAGTGATGGGGTATATTGGCAGCAGGCATTTTGAGAGTACTGTTACTGGCAAGACACATTGTAAACTGGGGTTACTTTGCACCTGCAGGGGTAACTTTGCACACTCAAAATGTTTGTTATGGTGCCATTTGGTGAAAGGATAGGAAAACATTACCTGAACAGGTAAAATTCAAAATACTGATTTCATGACCAAATTTGAAAATATTTATTAAATGTGTATTAGGATTTTGTTTAAAAACTTGAATGATAAAATGTGTTATAAAGAGGTGTTCATTATTTTTCAAAACTACATAGGTGTAATTGGTGGTTAATGTAGTACATACACTGAAGAGCCAAAAAAAACTGGTATAGGCGTGTGAATGCAAATAACAGAGGTATGGAACCAATCATATTAACGCGATGCGGTCAGCAGCTAGATCGGTTACTGCTGCTACAATGGCAGGTTATCAAGATTTAAGTGAGTTTGAACATGGTGTTATAGTCGGTGCACGAGAGATGGGGCATAGCATCTCCGAGGTAGCGATAACATTTGGATGTTCGCGTACGACCATTTCACGAGTGTACCGTGAATATCGGGAATCCGGTAAAACATCACATCTTCGACGTAGCTGCGGCCGGAAGAAGATCGTGAAAGAACGGGACAAACAATGACTGACGAGAATCATTAAACGTGACAGACGTGCAACCCTTTCTCAAATTGGCGCAGATTGGATTTGTGGACTGCCCTGCAGGATTCATGGTGTGAATTGCCTCCTGCATACCTTCAGACATTAGTAGAGTGTCCATGCCACGTCGTCTTGCGGCACTTCTGCGTGCTCGGGGAATCCTACACGATATTAGGCAGGAGTACCAGTTTTTTTGGCTCTTCAGTGTACAAAACAATGCTCCCAGGCGNACTAAACAGGCATTTGCCTCTTACAATAGAACATCATTGGCATTGAACTGTGATGGAAGTGCTTGAAGTTCCACATACTAAAGACAGTTCAGTAATTAGTTAGCCCTGTGAGTGTTGCATTTTGACTTGTGAAATTCATCCAAGCATTTCATTTTAATATTTACTTAAAATTAATTAAATTTATTAAAATTAATTTTCTGTAGAGAAGTGAACACATGTAGTTTTTAAAATGCTATTTTGACAATTTTTATTTGCAAGTAAATGTCATGCTAGAAAAACATCCAGATGAGAACAAAATCATCTTTTATCATTGTAGCTCTGTAAAAAAATAGAGAAGTTAATCAACTGTTGTCAGTCATGGTACAGAAAGAGTAGTGTGAAAATGTAATCAAATGTCAGCAAAATAACATACAGTACAAGAACTATTCAGCCAGATGTAGGGGTTATAGGGTTGACTTTTTTTGTTGGATTTTCATGCAATTAAGTAAACTACAGCATGTACAATATATAAACAATTTTGAGTACAGGGTAAATTATTCCAGCAGAAGACAGAATACCAGGTTTGATTAAGTTGTTACAGTAAATTATACATTAAATGCAAATAACCTTTGTTTTATGTATGGTAATTACAGCAATTTCTATTTTCATTACCATATTTTACAGATTTGCTATCTGTAAATATTTAGGCAAAAATGTAGGCATAACAGAACTAGCGTATTCAAGGAAAGGTTTTTAACATTTGGAACAAGATGTAAATACTGTATTAAACAAAGGAAAACTGTATGTAATAAAATGGATTAATTAAGAATAATATTTTCATGTCATTGTTTTGTGATGGGAAATCTTTAGTTAAATTTTGTATGATATTATGTGCTGTGAATATTGTGAGCAGCAAGGAGAAAAGCTTCCATTACTGCCAGCGGTAGGATTACAATTTATGTTTGTGATGAGGTAAATCTTCAGTAGGTACCCATGTAACAGTATAATATAGACCAAATTGTATTTTATAAAGTGACGTACTGGTACCAGGGTTCAGATTCAGTCTTTGCACTGTAGTAATATGCCATAAAATATACATAACTGTAAATATATCAGTATCCCAATTGATTTGTGAAATAAGGTATGGGAACTGTGTGTATTGTGTGCTGGGAATCTGTGCTACACCTCTGATTACTAATATTAGGCCTACTTAAATGCAATGCAGAAGTTTTAGAATAAGATACTTATGAATTGTACTTGGAGCTCATTTCTTTGCTACGTCATCACATGTTTAAATGTGCTGGAATTTGCAACCAGTGTTGTAGTCCAGCAATGCATTTCAAGGTTTTTAGTTGTTTACGTCATAATTTTGCATGATTTATTGTAACACTGTTTGATTGCTGCTTTTCTGGAATCTTTTGTGGATTTGTAGATACAAGTTTGTATATTATTTTTATAGGTGGACTGTATTTTGTGTCGCCAGCAGAAATGTGCCTTGCACTGAAGGAATGAGGATGTGATTTTTGTTTGAAATGTTTTGTGTATGATAAATAATATTTTCTTGACAACAATTGTTGTCCAGCTTAATTTGCTTTTGTTTGTGAATGGAATAGGAACCCATGGTTGACAGAGAGAAGTTCCCAGTCTCACATTTGAGGTCTCTGGTTTGACCCCAGACTCCAGCAAATTGGTTGTTGTATCTGGATAAAGATTATATTTGTGTGTGCATGCATGTGTGTGCATATGCATGCATGCATGCATATGTGCAGTGTTGGTAGATGGTACCTTGGTGTGAGCTTTGTCTTGGGTTTTTTAGTTTCCTTTCCCATCAGCATTCTGCAGCTTCTGCTTTCCATTTCACCTTGCCTCGTGAGTCCATCTGTTTCGTCATGGAAGCTGGATCTGTTTGAGCAAAGCCAGCATCTCTCAACCATGCACGTATCCAGGGATTTTTTGGGGAGCGTCAGCATGGGCTTAGCCCAGTTGGACAGTCGGAAGGGGATGTAGGTGAAGGGCGCTAATCCCTACATGACAGAGAAGGAACTGTGAAACTATGGAAATTGTAATTTTAAAAAATGTTCCAAGTCAATGCTCTACATTACACAATTCTAAGTTTGTTTTTTCTGTGTGAAAATTAACCCAAGTAAATAGGTACGTAAATATAACATATTTTTTCCTTAAAAAGTAATGTTTGATCCTGCTGACTGAAATTCTAGCTATGTCGATTGATGTCGCCTTTTATTCATACAATTTAATCTTCCATTATACTACCTCTGTGGCCACTGGTAAGAGATATTAGTATACATATTACAACACTACACAAGGGCAAGCAATTAAAAAACAAGAAATGTGCGTATTTTAAAAATTACAATAACAATAAAGATTAGTAAGAAAAAGAGCATAGGGAAGTGTTATAAGAGAGACCACCTCACAGTTGTACTCTCAAAATTTTTTTGTCTACAAACTTATATTTTGTATTGTTACTTTTCGTTACATTCTGCTAAAGAGTGCTTTTATCTTTGGAAGGTGTCCGGACCTCCTGGGTCCCTCTCTTGGATAAGTGCCTGTTTTGGGCTTGGACTCCTACAGGAAAATTATGTAGGTAATTTTTTCTTAAGTACAACAAAGAACAAAAAACCATTTTCAATATTGGTAATTAAAAATACAGCAATATCAAAATGAAGTGTGTGTACACAGTGAATGAGAAAGTTGGGCTGCCAGTTTTCTTTATTTTTGTGTTTCCTACATGATGGATACTCTATCATGGTGATGTCGATTAAAATGGTGACGACGTGATTGCTGGGCAAGGGTTCTATAGTACCGGACAGAGGCACTCTCTAACTTACTATGATGAAGTTTATATTATTTGCCACATATCGGTCACCCTGCGGCGGTAAAGGTTGAGGCGAGTGGTCTTACGGCATGGCACAAAGTCAGGTGTGGTGATAACGGCTCTACGCACTGATGGTGTTGACAGAGGCACTCTTTTACCTGCAGTGGGCGTCGTCCGGAGTAGATCCTAGCTTGGCTGCTGCTGTTAGCTGGAACTGGTGCCCTGTCCTGGGGCGGCAGCGGTGCTGCTGCTGGAGGGGCTGGTTGGCTCCCGTGGTGGCCTGCTGATCCTCGTAGGTCTGAAGTACGGGCTGGCGATGCCCGGTGGTATTGGATGCCCCAGTCATATGCACACTATGAGAGGTGGCTGGAAGAGGGAGTTAGGAAGAACTGAGAGGTGAGGCCTTGCCAGTTTTCGGGTTGCATGAGCTTGGTCCCGAGGGGAGGGGCTACTGTGGCACTGGGTTGCAAAGCAATCGACTAGGTTGAGAGGCAGTGGATGCCCTCTTAGCTGTCCACTTTGCACTGCTTCTACGGGTGAAGGGTGAAGGGTGTATGGGAAGGTACTACGGTCTACCATACTAAGGGGGAGCAAGCGACGAGTTCCCTGGTTAAGAGTATAACCAGTCGGGGGCTAGGCCAACCACAATCAGTCCTGTCACTCCAACCGGCGAAGTACAACGTGTTATATGGGGTGGGTTAGCTGATCTGGATGTCTAGCCTCCTTATGCAGTGTGTTCCTAGCGGTCGAGGCTCTACCGTACATGCGCACCAGATACCTTTGCGTACCTTGTCCGCAGTATGGGTGGCCGTCTATTGGGGTATGTTTTCCAATGTATGTGCATTCGGTTAAGGGTAGCCCGCAGTCATACGCTAGTTTCTGTTAATAGGTTTCAAGATACGGTCTCCTCCTCCTTATTATGTTTCACGTCTACGGAGAAGGCAGCCACAATTACCCTAGAATAAGTACTTGGGGTTAGGTAAGATGACGTGTTTATTCCCCAGAGGAATAGACATGGTGGCTGTTGCTACTCCTAGTTATCAATGAACTGTAACTGGTGTAAGTAGACTACGTTAAACCAGATGAAGGTGACCTGGGGCTAAACAAGAGCAGAAAAGGCTAAGTAGCTATGATAACAACTGACCCCAAATCTATACTGTTGTCCAGAAGGGACTCTGGGTTCACTACCAGAGTGGTAGTGAGTGTAAGGGAGGTTGAAAACTTCTTCAGGGGTCGCTGGGCGAAGGTCTGGAAGACTTCTAGAAGGTAGCTGTGGTCCTTCGTGAGGAAGGCGGTAAGCAGAGAGCTCCAGCACACGAGGTGGTGGAGCGAGCTGCCTAATATCAACTAGCGTTTTGGAGCTGTGCGCTTGCATATATAGACGGCAGACTGCGGGTTCTTCAGCTCCCTCCGACTGGTCGGGTACATTAGGTCTATAGTTCCTCCCTTGGCGGCGCAGGCCACATTCTCTCGTGGGAGGCTGGAAGTGCGGTTTTCGTTGTGTGCAGGTTGCATTGCTCCCACGAGCTTAGGAGCAGCGCTGGGCTTCGTGGCTGGCTTCTGTCACACGCGGGGGTGATTACCGGACATGTGACGTCTGACATAGTGATATAGATGGCCTTGGGTACCCCTTGCCTAGGGGCATGCTAGTTGGCTTTGGAAGCTGGGTTCAAACCCCGTTCGAGGTGACGTGACGTCACGTGAAGATAAGGTTGAGTCGGAATTAGTAATTATGTCGGTGTGCGTCACGCGTCAATGGTTATAATGCATAAAATAGTTTAACTACTGTAAAAGTTTTTCTGTATTTTCTTATTTACTTCTATACTCTCTTGCTAATAAACTTGTAGTAGTATGTGTACTAGTATGAAGTTTATTTGTAGTAGTTAATGTGAATAATATATATTTATTGCACTGAATCTTAAGCTTTTTGGTAAATAAATAATATTTTTGTAATGTGCAAAGTTTTGTTGGTTGACGGATCATTCAAATTTCTTATGTCCAAGATGCATCCTGTCTGTCAGTCCCTGTTCCCTGTTGTTCACTTGTGTACTTTCATGCTGTGCATGCTTTGATTTCCTTTCCTTCTCCATTTGGCTGCCACTATTTGTTTGTTGTAAAAACTGGCTGGTAATCTTTGGTGGTGGTAATAGTTCACTAGCTTGGTGCTGCTGTCTCACAAGGAGTGTTGCATTGCCTAGTAATAAGAGCTATGGTGGGAATAGGCTGTTAGGCTGATTAATTGCATTATAAAAAGTAGACAGAATGCACAAGTACTCACAAATTGGTATGCGTGCATTCTGTCTATTTTTAGTAATAAGAGTGGTATTTTTTGAGAAGTTGCCAAATTTGTGATAGGCATGAATGTCGCTTATTTATAGTTAAAAAAATTTTCCATGAAAAATTGTTAATTTTTTATAAAGAGTGTAAATATCTAGATGAGGTAAAGACAGAAGAAGAAAGAAGGAAAATGGTGGTGAAAGAGAAAAAAGAAACAGAGTGATAGATAAGGAAAGAAAAAGGAAGCAGGAATGATGGGAGGGGAGAGAAAATGCATTCTTGGTGATTTTATGTTGAGGACAGGAGTGGGCACGGCATGTACCAGGGCTATTCAATTAGCAGCCTGCAGACAAATTATTTTATGTGCTGTTCTTTCTTAGATATGTACTTTGAATACATTTGCCTAATTCAACATCAACTGTAACTACTATCTGCGCGAGATGTGTAATTAGATTGTATTAAATTTATTACACTTTTGTGTTTAAAACATTTATGTATAAGCGAGCCATGAATTTGTAATAGAGGGTGTGTTTTTCTTCAAGCCTCGTAATTATTTGCAAGTCGTCCTATGAGAAAACTACACTAATAGCCCTTGAATAACGGCATTTTTGTATTTAAGTTCATAATTTTTTTATGGTTTGTGTTTATTGAAGTGTTGGAGACACATGTATAACAGAGACTATAACATTGACTAGAAAATTTGAGAAACTGAACAGGTTCATTGTAGAAGTGACTACACCACATACAGTAAATTCTCGGTTTTAAGACCTTTCAATGGTTCCCAGGAAAACGGTTGTTATTTTGAGAGGGTTTGCTATTCCATAGGTCTTGCAAACTAATAAACGAGAGTTAACACATTGTTTACAAATGCACCAGTTAAACTGCGAATAGTGTCCTTTGTAGTTTGTGAATCATTAAGGTGTGGTGCTCATGTGACAAGGTGGCTAAATTTGTGGTTGGAGATATACCTGATGATGTCATGTTGTTCTAGCACTTGGTTTACTCTGAAGTGATTCGGTATCATTGTTCAGTAATAGGCTTGTATCCTGATGGTCAAAACAAGTTTAAAAAAAAATTGGTAACTGGAAACTGATACAATATTAACATTTCAGTTTTTACCATGAGAGATTCTTTTGCATGATGAACTATAGGTCCTAACCGTTAACATTTATCACTTATTAGCTACTGGCTGTTAAGAGTTTGTGATAAAACTTCCAGAATATAAAAAAAAATGAAAACTTGTGTGTTGTAGCATTTGGAAACAGCGCCCAAGGAAATTTTGGGGGACTTCCCAAGGATTGCACGGGAAGGAGCCAATGCAACAACATTCAAGAAGACTCGAGGGAAAGGCAGTGCAGATGCGAGGAAGATCCCTTCATTGTTTGAAATAGAGGTGCCTCTGACTGTGCAACTGATGGCAGAGGAGAAGGCACGGAGGGACTCTCCAAGCCTTAGTGGGACCCCTGTGCCAGATTCAGATGAAGAAGGTAAGAAGAGTGTTAGTATATGCAAGCCTACTTGTTGACTAAGCAGGATATGCTTTCTGGAAAGTAGTGTATGACATGTATTTTACATTGACAACAGATCAAGATGGCTGCCACACTCCCATGCCATCTTCGCCCAAGTCTGACTCTACATTTTCAAACCTGGGCAAGAGTCGGCACTGGGACCAAGACGACACATCGGATCAGCCTCACAACTTGCACATTGATGAGGATGATGAAGGTGGCATGGAGCAGGAGCAAGAAACTGTAAAAGCTAGCTCACTGGGGAAAGATGACAGTGCGAAGTCTCGTCGAAGCTCTGACAAAAAGTCAAAAAGGAAGCGTGATGCTTCCAGTCAGCAACCAGGGTGAGTTTTTGTATTCGGATGCAATCACTATGTGCAGAATGATGAAACCAAAAGGTTGGAATCACATCATTTTTTCCTTTTGCTCTGTTATTGTACAATCTGTTTCCTTCTTTCTCTAATTGAAAATTAATATAGCAATATATATGAAAGGACAGAGATTAAAGTACTCACAGTGTACTACTTGTTGACAGGCGTGCACGTGTGTGCACACAGAGAGATAGATAGATAGTTATGTGTGTGTGTGTGTGTGTATATATTTATATTTATTCACACAGTTGCCTGATCGCAATGTTTCGCTGGCTAGGCAAGTTTCATCAGGCGGCGAAATGTTGCAATCGCGCAACTGCATGAAAATGTGTCGTCCTTGAGCGTGTGTTCCTGTAGACAAGACTATACTGTAAGTACTTAAATTATTGTCCTTTTGTATACCGTATTTCATCGCCTANGTATATATTTATATTTATTCACACAGTTGCCTGATCGCAATGTTTCGCTGGCTAGGCAAGTTTCATCAGGCGGCGAAATGTTGCAATCGCGCAACTGCATGAAAATGTGTCGTCCTTGTGCGTGTGTTCCTGTAGACAAGACTATACTGTAAGTACTTAAATTATTGTCCTTTTGTATACCGTATTTCATCGCCTAATTGTCGCACCTAATTTTCCAGTTAAGGAACAGGCAAGAAAAAATTCATTGTATATTATCGTTGCACGGCAATATGTTGTTTACATTTCCATGCCCATCTTGCTAGAAAGTGGACAGAAACTTGACTTTGTGCGACCTTGGCAACTGGTTGCCTTGTCAACAGACTGTCCAATCAGCGCATGCCGTAAACATTGTCTCCGCCCGCACAATCAGTAGCAGTTTGTTCGGCACATGTTACTNACAGGCAAGAAAAAATTCATTGTATATTATCGTTGCACGGCAATATGTTGTTTACATTTCCATGCCCATCTTGCTAGAAAGTGGACAGAAACTTGACTTTGTGCGACCTTGGCAACTGGTTGCCTTGTCAACGGACTGTCCAATCAGCGCATGCCGTAAACATTGTCTCCGCCCGCACAATCAGTAGCAGTTTGTTCGGCACATGTTACTGAGGCGTCTTTGTTAAATCAGTCGGGAAGTAGTTTGTGGGTAATCTTGTGTTTGCACAATGGATAAATACAATAACTACATGGCAGGATTTAAGTTGGCATAAAAACACGGAAATCGAGCGGCTGAAAAAGAGAATTTTCTGTAAGATGGAAGCTAGTGCGTGACTGGCGGAAAATGAAAGAGAAACTAAGCAGTAAAAATCAAGCTAGGCGTGCCTTTCGTGGGTCCAAAAAACTGTAAATTTCCTTGATTAATGGGGAAGTTCTCACGTACACAGAAGAATTGCGAAACAATGGTGTAGTGTTGCGCAAAATGTTTCACAAGTGACTCAGACAATTATACCTGGTAAGTGTTATAGCAATGTTATTAACAATCTTAGCAGGCAAAGATAATTACTACAATCTATGCATGCCCTAAGACTGTTTCTTTACTAATTACTACAATTGTTGCGTGCACAAATGTATATATACCTAAGTCTAAATATGAATAGAGAACTGCAGTTTGAATTTGGTAGTGCTTCGTTTCAGAATTCTTTGTATTGCTTTTAAAAAATATATAAAATAAAATATTAAAAAAATAAATAATGGGTAGATTTAATTACATTTTTTTTTGCCATTGTATTTTTCCTTGAACAATTGTCGCACCCAAAATTTTTTTCACTAAATTTGGCATAAAATATGCAACGATTATGCGATGAAATATGGTATTTTTGTAGCCTAGCGGCCTACTTGCAATCTAAACTAACATTGAAATTAATATAAGTAACTTCTCCGGTTGTGAATTCGTTGGATATGCATTGTAAGCATGAGGGTGTTCTGCATATCTGATGGCACCATTTGTTTTGTGTGTCTGGCAGTGAGTTATGTAGAGCAGTTTATTTCNTGAGGGTGTTCTGCATATCTGATGGCACCATTTGTTTTGTGTGTCTGGCAGTGAGTTATGTAGAGCAGTTTATTTCCTTACAGATCCTTATTATCTTGTCAGGCTAAAGGAATATCAAGATGTGATTGAGAGAGGAAATAAGTATTATGTTTTCAGAACATATATTCTGAGTTTTGCCATGTCCTAGCCACCATTTACAGTAAAATTAAGTTACAGCGTACTTCACATTAATGTATCTTTCACTTTAACGTAAGATTTATAATCCTGCCCAAATACTGTATGTCAACTATGTAAATATATCACTTTAAAATACGAACTTTACAATAACTTTCAGTTCTACAGAGATTATTTTACCTAGTGTCTTCCACGATGGGATTAATTAAATGTCAATACGTGGGCCTTACATAAAAGTATTGATTGTTGAACCATTTCTAATGTAAATTGGCTTTTGTTTACCATATACGACACGTAAAGAAAAACATGCTGATTTTTTAGCTGCGTTCAGTTTATGTATTGTTTACGCATATGTTGCAAACAATTTATTATCTCGTTGCCATCAATTCTCGTGTGTCGACCTAGATCAACGGTGTTGATGTGCAAACCATCTTGAATTCTTTAAGTCTTATGAATAAAATGATAAGGTAGAAGCGTAAACTTTATACCCCCTTGTCACCAAAAATGTTTGATATTGAGCGGTGCGTTTTACTGAATGTAGTCATTTTCAAGTGCTTTTGCAGGAAAAATAAACAGGATTTGTTACTAAACTTCCCTCAATGTTATTTGTTAAGGGTAGTGGATGTGATTTTTTCAAAATTATCTTTTCCATTAAGTAAACTGTATGTATTTGCAAAAAAAAACACATATTTCTTTGTGTTTGCAGGATATAATTTGTGCATTTTCATATCTTAGAAAGTACTGTTTTACCCTTGTTTTTTTAAAATTATTTCATTGTAATTATTATTATTATTATTATTATTATTTAACTGAAATTACTAATTGTGCCATAATTTCACTGATCCCATGTTGTAAAGGTTTAAAAATAATACTTTCAGTATAAAGTACTTTCATTACCAAGTATAAAAGTTGAAGCTTTATTAGTGTACATTATAACGAGATTTTACTCTACACTAGAATTGACATGAGGTTGAGTGTGCCCTATGACTTGATGGACCAGAGGGATTGACCCTTAAATGATCTGGTCCACAGCTTGTTGCGCAGAAACTTAACTGCTACATTACAACCATTTGTTTACAACCTTCAATTTTACACTTTTTTTGCACCTATTTTATTTGATTTCACAGTATACAATTCCTTCATTTGACATGTTCTTGCATTTTGTGTGATTTTTATGGCCTCTTGCAAACATAGAAAAAGAAAAGAGATAGGAGGGGGGGGNGACATGTTCTTGCATTTTGTGTGATTTTTATGGCCTCTTGCAAACATAGAAAAAGAAAAGAGATAGGAGGGGGGGGTTCCCTGTTTAAAAAAAGTTTATAAAAGTACAGTATGTATAACGTTTTTTAGTTTTTTGTACATTGAANGGGGGGGGTTCCCTGTTTAAAAAAAGTTTATAAAAGTACAGTATGTATAACGTTTTTTAGTTTTTTGTACATTGAAAATTGTTTTCTGTAAAATTCCTAAGTAAGCAATTTTTGAGGGACTAACAAATACATTTTCAGAACTGCAGGAAGGAGAAAATGAAAGAAAGTATGTGGTGTATCCGGTGGGACAAGAAAATAACAAATGGCAGGAAATATACCAAGAGTGTATGAAATAGATCATTTATTATATTCAGGGTGTAACATGTATTGAAATTGCACTCATTGTGAGTAGAGAGAAACATTTTTTATCTGAATTGTATCTCTGCTCCAGGTCATCTCGAGCTCGAAGTGGCGACGAATCTAACGAGGATCCAGAGCTTAGAAGAATTCATAAGGAAGAACGTCACTTAAAAAAGCGTCTCAAGGAAGAATCCAAAAGGAATGCAAGGGAAGAAAAGAGGCTGAGGAAGAGCTTACGAGAGGAACGGAGAATAAGGAATGCATTGGAGAAGGAGCGAAATCATGGAAGTAGTTCGGTGGAAGTGAAACAGGAAAGCACCTCTGAGCCGAGCTTTGATGAGTCGCAGGCAAGGAGTAACAGTCCATGGGAAGAGCCTGACTTCAACTACGGCAAGGTGGGAGCAGAGTTTGAGAATGTTGCAATAAAGCAGGAGTCAAACTCTGACCAGCTATATTCTGGCTTGTTGACAGACTACGGGTCAGTTGACTCACAGTTTGAGGAGTATCACAGCAGGTCTCCTAAAGAGAGAAAGGATACAAAGGAGCTAGGATTGTTGCATATGCATTTCCCAGTGAAGCAAGACATCTCAGCACTAGACACTGGTAAGAGCATTGTAACTTTGCTTCTTTTCTATGCCATCCTGTAATTATGGAGTGTTCATTTCTTGATATTTGTAGAAAAAAACACCTATGCTGAGTGATGGTACATATTTCCTGGAAAAAGAGATCATATTTTGTGGAAACTTCAGTAAAATCTTTTTATAACTTATATGAATAAAGCCTCAACTTTTATACTTCGTAATGAAAGTACTTTATACTGAATGTCTTATTTGTAATCCTTTACAACATGGGCTTCATTTCGGTAAATAAAGTTAATATGTATTTACAAAAACAAAGGAGGATTAAACGATACTTTATAAAATATCAAAATGCATAAATAACATCTTGCAAACATGAAGTAACGCATGATTTGCAAATAGTATACCCTTCTTACTTATTGGTGAAGTTTCCTTTGCAAATAACATTGAAGGAAGTTTATTCAAAAGATGTTTATCTTCTGAAACAAATTAATATTTCAGTAACAAAGCTGCTTTAATTTTCCTGCCAGAAGGACTTGAAAATGGTCATCTCACTTGGTAAAATGCACCACTGAATGGTAATAAACATTTTTGGCAACGAGGTAGTGTTTACGCTTCTGGGGTATAATTTTATTCATAAGATGTATACATAATGATTTTAATTAACATTCCATATAAAAATCATTATGATTTTTATTTGATAAGTTTATACACAGTCTTTTTCCCATGCAAAATCTAGATTTTTTTTTAGGGGTTATCATACCAGTTTGGATTATTACGAGGGTAGTGACTTTACAAAGTCATTCTTGTTAGGTAGTTTACTGTATGTTACGAGATGCTGTACCAAAATACGTATATACGGCTTCCCAGTTATACATTCACATTTTTATGTATGAAAGACTTCAAGCAAGATGGTGCTGCATGTCAACACCATTAATCTAGGTTGACACGAGGATCAACATCGATGCAAGTTGACAGTGAGAATCACTTGTTCATAGCATATACTTAAATCATTATACTGAACATGACTCTGTGGTCTGCATAATTTTTTACATGTATTGACAAACAAAAATTGATTTAGTGTGGAAATGGTTAAAAAAAATCAATACCTTTATGTAAAGCCTGCGTATGGACATTTAATTAATCCCATATTGGAGGACACAAGGTAAAATAATATTTGTTGTACTGAATGTAAACCTAAATTATTTTGTATGTTAAAGTGAAATATTTTTTATATAGTTTACAGGGTATTTGGGTGGGAATTGAAAATCTTAATGTTAGTGAAAGATACTTTAATGTGAAGTATGTTATATTGGAACTTTACTGTATGTGGTAACAATTTACTGGTCTTAATAAGTTGTTTCATGGTAGAATTGCAGGTCAGGATATTTCCTCATTTGTCATCACAATGAAGTCCAAAAAGCCATTTTACATCACCAATTTTGTTCCTGTCTACTTGCACACTGTGTGGAATCAACAGTAAATCTAACCATGAAAAATGGCGGGAATAGGCTGCTATGCTACTGATTACATTATAAAAAGTAGACAGAATGCACAAGTATTCTCAGGTGGTACTTGTAGATAGACACACACAAACAAAAGCCACACAAACACATTTTCCATGCAGATGCATGGTTGCACAATGTTTCGCTGGTGAGACCAGCTTCATCAGGTGAGTGATGCCACCACTTGCCACCTGATGTTTATGTGTGTCTATCTACGAGTACTGCCTTGTGAGTACTTGTGCATTCTGTATACTTTTTATGATGTAATCTAACCATCAAAAGTGCACATTTATTTCAAAACCTCAGTTGAAATTCCTGTGTCAATTGGATACCATGGTTCACCTCTGACTATAATGCATGCAGCTTTCAGGTGAAGTCAGCCTTCGACTAGTGATGAATCTCTTCGTTGTTGCAAATTTGAAATGCTGTTGTCCAGGTTTCTTCATGCTCTGCTGTGACAGAAGCTTGTAGTCTCATAGACCAGTAATTCCTAATTTTGAAAACTGTTCCCATGTTTATGAAAAATTCTCCAGTATGTTTTAGGCTTAATAATTGCTAATATCATTGAGTTAAAATTCCAATTCATCCAATGACATTATCTGACAGTATGTAGGAGTGTCCTGGCACAGG
Source organism: Clitarchus hookeri (assembly GCA_002778355.1). Taxonomy (NCBI): domain Eukaryota; kingdom Metazoa; phylum Arthropoda; class Insecta; order Phasmatodea; family Phasmatidae; genus Clitarchus; species Clitarchus hookeri. The sequence goes on from NQII01000258.1 coordinate 417,723, forward strand.
ATAAATTACATGCATTTCCTGTATTTGGTGTGATGCACACTTATCTAACCAATACACGAGAATACATATAATTGAATAGTTTTTGTTTTGTACCCACATTGATATACAAACAGGTGCAGCCCTCCACACTGGCTTCCTTCATGCTCCGGGAAGAGAGAAACACATTTGATTTTAATCAGTTTTCTGAAGATAAGTTATGTTTGATACAATTTGGGAAGGTGGTTGGTTACATGCAAACAAGTGAGAGATGGAAAACAGTATTTTTATCTGTTGTTATAACAAGGTTCGACTGTATATCCTTATGCGCCATGTAAAGTTAGTGATGAAACTTGTAAGTTATTATAATATTTTATGGAGCAGCCCAAGTTTGTTTTGTTTGTTTGCAATTGGATTATTTAACACACATGTTTTAATTGAGCAGATTTTATTTAACCAGATGTGTTGGTAAAGTGTAATGTATAAGAGGACACTGCGCTAATACTGTTGTGTTTTACTAGGTGAGAGTGGCACAGACAGCAATGATGGGACAAACATTCCTGTTCACCTGCCGAAGAAGCAGCGAGAGTTGTTCCTGAGGATACAGCATCAACAAAGGGAGGCAGAGAGTTCACTAGTGAGTTACAGTAGTTATTTATTGCACCTGTTCTTTGCTGTACATACACCTGCAGGTCGATTACAGATCTTTCTGTGGGAGACATCTTGCCTAAGATATTATCTCGTTCGTATATGACTGCCTCGATAAGATGCTGTGCTGAGTTGAGTTGAGTTGAGTTGAGAGATTTGGGTGGCTCGTAATAGCGAGGCCTTGGGAGCCGATATGCTGTGCTGAAAATAGGTTACATTTCTGACTTAATTGCCTTGTCTTGCCTGATGAGACATCGTAGCTATGACGTGCGTTTCTCATAAAATTTCCATAAGTTAGTACTACTGATGCTTTGGATATTTGCTTATTGGCCAGTCAACGAGGAAACAATATTTTTCTAACTTAAATATTGCAATATTTTACTGCAGAATGTATTTAAACTACTTTTATTCATTCTGAATATTTAAAATTTTGACTTGTAAGCTCCACTGCACATTAAATATTGTGGTACTGAAATGCAAATTCTCGCAGTAATAATAAGCATTGAAATTTTTACTACCCAATTTTNCACATTAAATATTGTGGTACTGAAATGCAAATTCTCGCAGTAATAATAAGCATTGAAATTTTTACTACCCAATTTTGTCTTACTTTACAGTTTATTATGGCTCCAAATTTAAAGTTTTGGCACTCCGTTGAATTTTAGATGTAATATTTNTTTGTCTTACTTTACAGTTTATTATGGCTCCAAATTTAAAGTTTTGGCACTCCGTTGAATTTTAGATGTAATATTTCGTAACCTAAAATGCATTATTGTATACGAAGATGTCTGCTACTGCTATCTGTTGGCAAATTTTTTAACTGAGTGTGCAGTTTTCCTGCTATCAGTAAATTTTTACACTGAGTGTGTATGTTGCTGCCAATCCACATCATACACATGCTGTGAACATTTTTTCTAAACTGTAGTGTAGGCACATTTAACATAAAATCTTTAAAAAAAAAAAATTAACACATTTTCATTTTAAAACCGTTTAATAAATTTGCTTTATTAATTTATTGACTAGCTCAGTTTGCTTACGAAAGTATAAACTTACAGTACTGCAGCGCGAAGAAATTGTTGCATGTTAATTTATAGAAGGAAGTACTGTATTTNACGAAAGTATAAACTTACAGTACTGCAGCGCGAAGAAATTGTTGCATGTTAATTTATAGAAGGAAGTACTGTATTTAGGTGTTTTCGAACAAAGTGTTGTAATTACATTTATAACCCCCTCCATATAACTCTCACTGTATATCTTTTATAGGTCTTATGATTGATGCTACAACGTACAGAAGGTGGCCACATACGTATGACATTGCTGTCATACTTGTGTCGCGTCATAAATGGATTAGTGGTCACATTTTGTCATCAAATGTCTTACCAATGCCACGTCTTCCTTATGACGGGACCAAAACAGATCTGCAATCAACCCACTGGGGCCCTATTCTCCAACTTTTTAATGTCTGATATTTGCCAACTAACTTTCTTTATGAGGCTAAGTTATATTCTGTAACTCAAAATGTTGTCTTGATGGACTTTTGAATGCCTCATAACCGTCTTTAGATAAAGACAAGTCAGCAAGGAGGTATCTTTATGAATGACAGTGGGAATAAAATGGCAGACATAATGAGGTTAATTGAAGCAAACATGCTGCAGGAAGAGAGACTATATTTTAATGCTCCAAAGAGGAGAATTATTAGATTCAATTATATATTTCCGCACAAATGTACAGTGCTTGGAATACATTTCAAAGGAATATTTTATTTTAGCTAGCGATGCCCTCAAACCTACGTACCTAATTACAGATGACGAACTTGGTCATGGGTTTAGTGATGCTATATTGTGTTGCTTAAAATGAACTAGGACCATTTGAAAACTTATATCACAAAGAGAAGTAAATTTATTTTAAAAGCGGTATTCATAATGTATTACGAAGAAAATTGTTACATTATATGTAAAAATTTGACACACACGCACACACACAACACACCAAACCCCTCCTGCCCCCCTTGCATTTTGTGCACATTCACTAAGAGGTTGTGTAGCCCTCATAGTTTTATAACAATACAATAGTTTACTTACAGATGCAGAAATTAGCCATATATGATTTTAGAACATTGTGTTGTATGTACACATTTCTGGTGATGTACGCCATGTTAAATTACAAAAGTTCCTGTAAATTAAAATAAATAGTGCATACTTTGTCTCGTTTCTTTGTATCAAATCATGTTGCAAAGGTAACCATCTGTATGGCGCAATCTTGTCACATAATGGGGACAGTAACTGCAGTATGCTTATTTAGATCAAATTTCGGCTGAAAAGTGTTTTGCGATTATGTGATAAGATTTCCATTTCACCTACAGATTTTCATCCAAACCACATTCTGTTATCACCTGAGAATGGGAATGTATCAAAGGCCACAGTTTCNTTTCACCTACAGATTTTCATCCAAACCACATTCTGTTATCACCTGAGAATGGGAATGTATCAAAGGCCACAGTTTTTGAAATATCTTGACTTAATACTTGTTTCTTAGTCCTTTCTCGCTTATATTACTGTTTCTTCTAGTTTATTTCGTTGTCTTATTTTGACTTGTTGTGTCTTGCTGGATCATAATTTGGTGATGCTTCGATTTATTGTCTAATGTGTGTTTGTTATACTACACTAGTGGTTTGTTTCTCTTTTTTATTGCTGCTATTATTGGGTGTTCACGCAACCTGTGATTTTGATTTCAATTTTTTCATATTTTTGCGTAGATTTTTGATACATTGATGATTTGTATCCAGATATTTATTCTTCGATGTCTGCAATATCTTTGTGTAAAGGGTTTTATTTTTTGCTTGATTAAATTAGTTGGAAATATATATATTTTTGTAGTTTTTGACTAGATTCGGTGTAGGAGTTAGCATAGCCAATTCTGAATCTAACACTGGTCCAATCCTTTGAAAGGATGTTTCCCTGCTCACATTGGGCTACACAATGCTCAAGGTTTTTTTTTTTTTACATCTTTGTATATATATTATCATTTTGTTGAACTTTATAGTCTTGATCCATTAAAACACCTAATATACTCCATATCCATTAGGCAGCCCTTTGTCCCAGATAACACTAATTTTCTAAAAAAATTTAACAGGGTCATCTGTACCGGCAAGCAAAATAATCTACTTGAACAACAATCTCACATTTTAATGTATTTAAAATAAAATCTAATGTTGGGTGTTAGATTTCTTGGTATGTATTTTCTGAAAGCATCAACACTCAGCTTTCAAATGATACAGATTACATTTATTAATGATCCTACAGTATCTGTTACGATATCATGTGATCTATGCTAAGATGAAAACCATTATTGGACATGCTGGCTCGAATATGACTTGTCTGCTGTGATACAGAGTACTAAATCACAAATTTGATGTAAAATAGTTTTTTTAAATCCTGTTTTCTATTTAGATTTCATTACCTTTTACTTTTATCACTGTAATTTTACCTCTTCCCTTTAACACTAAATATTTTATTAATTAGAATGTGTTGTTATTAAAAAAAAACCTTATGTCATTTTACAACTGAGCCTCCAAGCTTTATAGTTGTACAAATTTTTTTGTACTGTGTTAGTTTTAAGTGAGTTTCTCTTAACCACGTTCATACTTAATGGTACGAGTCAGTTTTTATGCTGCTTGTTACTATATGTAAATTCTGAGGCCTGCAGCATTATGTGAGATTATCAGTTCATTTTATTTAAATAATTGTTGTATAGGCTGGCCAGCAAAATGTAACAAGATATCTGGCTATGTTAGTGAATTTATTTTTGTTATCTTCCAAGTTACACTTTTTGCCTGTCAAAGAGTAATTTTAATGACTTTCACAGGAACAGAATAAGAACGAAGAGAATACTGATGAACAAGCAGAGGAAGAGAACTGGTACTCAAGTGATGATGAGGAAGCAAGTCTTGCAGATGTCCTAAAGAACCTCTCTAGTCAGGTACAAACATTATTCTTGTCAGAAAAATTGACAGAGAAAAGTGAGTGTTTCCAAAAGTTAGCAAATACTGTTCGTGTTAAGTAATTTTTCATATTTATTTTAACTTTATGCATATTATGCAGAAATGTCAAAGAATTAAAATATTTAAGAATCTTCAAAAGGATAAAGGATAAATATTGTTTTTATTGGNTTTCACCTACAGATTTTCATCCAAACCACATTCTGTTATCACCTGAGAATGGGAATGTATCAAAGGCCACAGTTTCTGAAATATCTTGACTTAATACTTGTTTCTTAGTCCTTTCTCTCTTATATTACTGTTTCTTCTAGTTTATTTTGTTGTCTTATTTTGACTTGTTGTGTCTTGCTGGATCATAATTTGGTGATGCTTCGATTTATTGTCTAATGTGTGTTTGTTATACTACACTAGTGGTTTGTTTCTCTTTTTTATTGCTGCTATTATTGGGTGTTCACGCAACCTGTGGTTTGATTTCAATTTTTTCATATTTTTGCGTAGATTTTTGATACATTGATGATTTGTATCCAGATATTTATTCTTCGATGTCTGCAATATCTTTGTGTAAAGGGTTTTATTTTTTGCTTGATTAAATTAGTTGGAAATATATATATTTTTGTAGTTTTTGACTAGATTCGGTGTAGGAGTTAGCATAGCCAATTCTGAATCTAACACTGGTCCAATCCTTTGAAAGGATGTTTCCCTGCTCACATTGGGCTACACAATGCTCAAGGTTTTTTTTTTTTTACATCTTTGTATATATATTATCATTTTGTTGAACTTTATAGTCTTGATCCATTAAAACACCTAATATACTCCATATCCATTAGGCAGCCCTTTGTCCCAGATAACACTAATTTTCTAAAAAAATTTAACAGGGTCATCTGTACCGGCAAGCAAAATAATCTACTTGAACAACAATCTCACATTTTAATGTATTTAAAATAAAATCTAATGTTGGGTATTAGATTTCTTGGTATGTATTTTCTGAAAGCATCAACACTCAGCTTTCAAATGGTACAGATTACATTTATTAATGATCCTACAGTATCTGTTACGATATCATATGATCTATGCTAAGATGAAAACCATTATTGGACATGCTGGCTCGAATATGACTTGTCTGCTGTGATACAGAGTACTAAATCACAAATTTGATGTAAAATAGTTTTTTTTAATCCGGTTTTCTATTTAGATTTCATTACCTTTTACTTTTATCACTGTAATTTTACCTCTTCCCTTTAACACTGAATATTTTATTAATTAGAATGTGTTGTTATTCAAAAAAAACCTTATGTCATTTTACAACTGAGCCTCCAAGCTTTATAGTGGTACAATTTTTTTTGTACTGTGTTAGTTTTAAGTGAGTTTCTCTTAACCACGTTCATACTTAATGGTACGAGTCAGTTTTTATGCTGCTTGTTACTATATGTAAATTCTGAGGCCTGCAGCATTATGTGAGATTATCAGTTCATTTTATTTAAATAATTGTTGTATAGGCTGGCCAGCAAAATGTAACAAGATATCTGGCTATGTTAGTGAATTTATTTTTGTTATCTTCCAAGTTACACTTTTTGCCTGTCAAAGAGTAATTTTAATGACTTTCACAGGAACAGAATAAGAACGAAGAGAATACTGATGAACAAGCAGAGGAAGAGAACTGGTACTCAAGTGATGATGAGGAAGCAAGTCTTGCAGATGTCCTAAAGAACCTCTCTAGTCAGGTACAAACATTATTCTTGTCAGAAAAATTGACAGAGAAAAGTGAGTGTTTCCAAAAGTTAGCAAATACCGTTCGTGTTAAGTAATTTTTCATATTTATTTTAACTTTATGCAGATTATGCAGAAATGTCAAAGAATTAAAATATTTAAGAATCTTCAAAAGGATAAAGGATAAATATTGTTTTTATTGGTGTTACNATTATGCAGAAATGTCAAAGAATTAAAATATTTAAGAATCTTCAAAAGGATAAAGGATAAATATTGTTTTTATTGGTGTTACACTGTACTTCACATAATTCTTGTTGCTAGAGACCCTACCATTTTGTGATGAAAAATTAACAGCGAAATTAACCCGTACACAATAAATATAGAAATTTAAGAAATTCCTAAGTTTCGCAAAATTTCCTTATTTTTATGCAAAATTCTATGAAACCAAACGTTAATAATATAATTAATAATATAACCACCTCAAAAATATATCACATTCTGTTATGAAAGACTATATCAGACAATGGGCACTTACAAAAAGTCACTCAGTTAACCCGGTTAGGATAAAACTTGATGCGTGACGTCGATTAAACGGTAACGACGTGACTGTCGGACAAGGGTTCTATGGTGCCGGACATAGGCACTGGCTACTTACTGAGGGGAAGTTTGGATTATTTGCCGCCTANTCGGACAAGGGTTCTATGGTGCCGGACATAGGCACTGGCTACTTACTGAGGGGAAGTTTGGATTATTTGCCGCCTATTGGTCACCCTGCAGCAGTATAGGTTGGGGCGAGTAGCCCTATGGCACGGCACAAAGTCAGGTGTGGTGATAACGGCTCTACGCACTGACGGTGTGGACAAAGGCACTCTTACCTGCAGTGGGCTTCACCCACGGTAGATCCTGGCTCGGCTGCTGCTGCTGCTGGCTGGGCTGGTTGGCTTTTGCGGTGGGCTGCTGGTCCTCGCAGGTCTAAAGTATGGGCTGGTGATGCCCAGCGGCACTGGGAGTCCCAGTCGTATACGCACTATGAGCGGGCGTTGCTCTCCGGCGATCTTATGGGGTGGCTGGAAGATGTAGCTAAGGGGAACTGGAGGCGAGGCCTCGCCAGTTGTCTGGTGGTGTGAGCTCGATCCCGTGGGGAGGGGTTGCTGAGGGCAGACAGCACTGGTTGCGTAACCAGTGAGTAAAAAATTTAATTTTTAAAAATTTTGATTAAATTTTAGTTACTGAAGTTAGATTTGCATAGAAAGTGCTCATACAAGCTAAAATCAGTTTCCTTTCTTGACATAAGTAAAATTTTGTACGTATTTAGGTATAGTTCAAATTAAAATATATACTTATAATATTTTTGTGGCTACACAATCATTACTAAGAAAAATTCTATAAAGAATATAATTATATTCCGTACATTTTTCTTAAAATGTTTTTTCTTATGTGCCCTATTTACACCTCAACAGGAAATGCATGGCACCCACCTTACCACCTCTTGTAACTTAATTCTGGTGGTTTTTGACCATACTACAAATAGTCAGTATTTTCAAGTTTATAGGTTTTCACCTTTGTCCAAACCTGACTATTTTCTAATTTGAAGTGTATGGTGACAGGAACTGCTNTTCAAGTTTATAGGTTTTCACCTTTGTCCAAACCTGACTATTTTCTAATTTGAAGTGTATGGTGACAGGAACTGCTAAGTGTACAGCTTCAAGCTTTATGTAGTTAACATAGATTGCTGAAGTGATTTTACCAATGTACTTATTTTTATACAAATTGATTGTTCTCATTTGCCTTATAGTCACAGTTATAAATCTATTCATGTTAAATGAATTTAGATTTTTTATTTTTGTTAACAGAAACCTTTAAATGCAGCAACTACAGAGCAGCAATTGCAACATACCCCTGCCACATCATCTGCAACTGTTGCCTCGACACATGGGAATCTGAACCTGGGTGACCTGTCGCAGATTGATATCAGTGAGTCTGTCAGTAAACTGCTGTCCAGTATTCGGCATGCGTCATCTGTGTTGACCACTTCCAGCTCAGTCACGACCACGACCATCGCTAATTCTTCAGCTGGGCAGTCACCATTCCNTCAAGTTTATAGGTTTTCACCTTTGTCCAAACCTGACTATTTTCTAATTTGAAGTGTATGGTGACAGGAACTGCTTACTGTACAGCTCCAAGCTTACTGTACAGCTTCAAGCTTTATGTAGTTAACATAGATTGCTGAAGTGATTTTACCAATGTACTTATTTTTATACAAATTGATTGTTCTCATTTGCCTTATAGTCACAGTTATAAATACCAGCTATTCATGTTAAATGAATTTAGATTTTTTATTTTTGTTAACAGAANACCAGCTATTCATGTTAAATGAATTTAGATTTTTTATTTTTGTTAACAGAAACCTTTAAATGCAGCAACTACAGAGCAGCAATTGCAACATACCCCTGCCACATCATCTGCAACGGTTGCCTCGACACATGGGAATCTGAACCTGGGTGACCTGTCGCAGATTGATATCAGTGAGTCTGTCAGTAAACTGCTGTCCAGTATTCGGCATGCATCATCTGTGTTGACCACTTCCAGCTCAGTCACGACCACGACCATCGCTAATTCTTCAGCTGGGCAGTCACCATTCCNTCATCTGTGTTGACCACTTCCAGCTCAGTCACGACCACGACCATCGCTAATTCTTCAGCTGGGCAGTCACCATTCCCTGGTACTGGGTCGTATAGGGACAACACTCCCAGGATGTCAACCGAGTCTGTCGCTTTGCACACGCCTGAGCAAAAACAGATCAGCCCTGGACAGCTGTGAGTTTTAATATTTATAAGTTTACTTGATACTGACTTCAGAGTTTGATTATATTTTTTACTTGAAACTGTCGTTAAATAAGTGAAATCTGAAAAATACCACCATTGTGGCTATAAATTACTACGGAAAGAATTTAATATGAATAAAGCTATGTATCTACATGAAATTTAAGTTATGACCGGAATCATTATGTATTCCTGCTACTCTTGGTTTACAAATTAAACAATCCAGAAGTGTAACATCATTTGTGTCTAAACATAGCAGCATTTGTTAGTTGTGTATTTTCTTGTTGACTAAAAATACAGTGGATTCTCGGTGTACCAAAAACGCATTTACTGATAAACTGCATCCATCATTTATTTTCAGTGGTTCCAGCAAAATTCCTTTTTATTGTTTATCGGATATTGCATCTATCAAAATATATTTTGGTAACGTCACTTAAGATTTCCCACAATGATAGTTTTTAGGCTGGTTGTTTATGCACATGCCTAATAACTGTGTGTGAAATACTTAAACTTGATGCCATTTATTATTACTGCAGTGCGGCACTCTCCAGTTCAGCTGATGGTTTGGCAGAATCTTTGAGTCTGGCTCTTTCCTGTTCCCTCCCCTTACACGCCTGATGAGAGGGGAAGCAGTTACCTAGTGACTAGCANCTTTGAGTCTGGCTCTTTCCTGTTCCCTCCCCTTACACGCCTGATGAGAGGGGAAGCAGTTACCTAGTGACTAGCACGGTGCTCTCTCTCTCTCCCTCTCCCCCACTATCCCCCTGTGTGTTTGTGCTGCGCACCTGCATCTTTTTTCCTCCCCTTCCATGGACAGGGAAAGCTGTTATATAGCAAATAACGTTGCATAGTCTCTCTCCACCTTGCTTGCTTCCTTCCCTTATATGCCCGNGGAAAGCTGTTATATAGCAAATAACGTTGCATAGTCTCTCTCCACCTTGCTTGCTTCCTTCCCTTATATGCCCGGCGAGAAGTCAATTGGTAGAGTATATGAAATATTATATAAAACTAATCAAGTGATCTAATTTTAACAACATGCAATCATATTTGCACACCCACTGCACCACAGAGCGAGCGGTCAAGTGCTCCACCGAGTCTGACCTCTAACAAGGTCACAGCAGTCATGAGTATGCGATGGTAATCCAAATCGTATAAATTTTATCAAGATTATCCATTGTTAATAATAGTTTCACCTATCGNCTTTGAGTCTGGCTCTTTCCTGTTCCCTCCCCTTACACGCCTGATGAGAGGGGAAGCAGTTACCTAGTGACTAGCGCGGTGCTCTCTCTCTCTCTCCCTCTCCCCCACTATCCCCCCCGTGTGTTTGTGCTGCGCACCTGCATCTTTTTTCCTCCCCTTCCATGGAGANCCCCACTATCCCCCTGTGTGTTTGTGCTGCGCACCTGCATCTTTTTTCCTCCCCTTCCATGGAGAGGGAAAGCTGTTATATAGCAAATAACGTTGCATAGTCTCTCTCCACCTTGCTTGCTTCCTTCCCTTATATGCCCGGGGAGAAGTCAATTGGTAGAGTATATGAAATATTATATAAAACTAATCAAGTGATCTAATTTTAACAACATGCAATCATATTTGCATACCCACTGCACCACAGAGCGAGCGGTCAAGTGCTCCACCGAGTCTGACCTCTAACAAGGTCACAGCAGTCATGAATGAGTATGCGATGGTAATCCAAATCGTATAAATTTTATCAAGATTATCCATTGTTAATAATAGTTTCACCTATCGTCACTAGTATTTCAAAGCAAATGGTTTTGCCTGAAAATGTTTGTCAATACATTTTAACAAGGAATTATTTTTGCAGATTATTTATTTTGTGTTTAAAGGTAGTTTTTTTTACGCAAAGTTGGTGTTTCATCATATCTAACGTAAAATCAACTTTATTTTTAAACAAAATATTAATTTAACTCAATAGTCAGCATCTTTTGGATAAAATTATATGCCCAGAAACATATACTCAACATCCCCTAGTCAACAACAATGTTTGAACATCAAACAACTTTATCAAGCATTAATTTCCTTTTCAGTAACATCTTGCGGGGAGATCAAAGGATTTATGTTACTAATTTATTTTAAGAGACACATGTCTTGTGAACAAATTGATATCTTGTAACTGCCTATTTGACACCTTTTGTCTTCATATAATACGTAAGCACCGAGACCGAGCACAGCATAACTTGAGACAGGCGTAAATGTACGGGAAAGGCAGAGGATGTGGTTTTTAATAATTAATTATTGAAGACAGTAAATAAATACATTTTAATAGCCTTATTGAATTCATCTCGGGGTCTCAAAATAAAACTTTTTTCAAGTGAAATAAGATTAATTACTTCAACTACACACTTGCCACGCGAGCACAGCGTTGGCAATGTAAGTTTAGATTGATAGTGGTTGGATTGCTTAAACTTCGCTTGTCTTCGGTGATCTTCGGCAGAGCTTGTTTCCTCTCCTTACATGACCCGGTGGGGAGGGAGCTAGTTGCCTAGCAACCAGCAGGGCATCTTTGTGCCATCCCTCGTATGCCAACCGGTTTGTAAGCGGAGGGGTAGATTGTNAGTTGCCTAGCAACCAGCAGGGCATCTTTGTGCCATCCCTCGTATGCCAACTGGTTTGTAAGCGGAGGGGTAGATTATTTCACTCTTCCTGCCGCGGAGGCTTCTCCTTCTCCACCTCGTCCGCCGTGAACATACTGACCTGTCAATAACCTCTTCGTATGCTCTCAGCTGATCGAGGGAATGCAGAACATTCAAAATTCCGTGCATTCTGTCTCATATTATTTTATTTTTAAAAGGGTTTGAAAGTTTGGGGATGGCTTGTATTATCATTTTTGATTATAATCAATTATATACTGTATTTTGTTATGTTGACATTTTTTATTTAAATGGGTTGAGGTGAAATGTTTTTTATGTATTATTTACAGCAATACTAACTAATACAGTAATGGCTATTTTTATTGTGTTTATTTCTTAAAACGTTATTCACAGATAATGTACAGCTCTCATAATACTCAACATAAAGGCNCTATTTTTATTGTGTTTATTTCTTAAAACGTTATTCACAGATAATGTACAGCTCTCATAATACTCAACATAAAGGCTGGAAGTTGTATTTTTTTTATTTTCATGTCAGACCCTCATCTACTAAAATTCTGGATGTATGGAAATTTTTTGACTNTGGAAGTTGTATTTTTTTTATTTTCATGTCAGACCCTCATCTACTAAAATTCTGGATGTATGGAAATTTTTTGACTTTCCCCTGAAAAACGGTAGATCGGGAGTCCACTGAAATACACAGCGGTTGTAACTCATTTGAATATGTGTAAATTATTTTTCAGCTTAACATTGGTTTTTTTGTATGGTCAAACATCTGATTCCCTTTATTTAAAAAAAATTGATGCTACTTTTAGACAGCACAGTTATTCAGAAATTATATGTGAAAAAGAACATGATATGAATATGGCCACTCTTTCAGATTGTCACCATAACAATTTCAACACACCAAAATTTTTATTGTAGTAACTTTCCTAAGACATTTGTGTGTGATTTTTTTAATACAATCAGTTCCTGTTGGGTTCTCATTTGTTATTTACAAAGGCAGATGTATGTTGACTTTGTGAATTTTTGCAATCTAAATAATAGGGATAGGTCAGTTCCACTTTTTTTTACCTGTTTTCGGTTTGATTGCAGTGCTTAAAATCCAGTTCTCTGTTTTTTCTACAAAGAGTGTAAAAAACTGGAACTTTTTAAAAAGTTTGCTTACCTGCGACCTATGTGTTTTGGTAAGAGATGAAATTGTACATCCCATTTTCAATGGATGGATAATTAAGTGTTTTTCTTTTAAATTTGATCATGATTTTAACTTGGCCCAAGAAATCAGTTTTTCACACAATTAAAACTGCAGAGAATTCATTTTCACTTTAAATAGTAAAATACTTNCTTGGCCCAAGAAATCAGTTTTTCACACAATTAAAACTGCAGAGAATTCATTTTCACTTTAAATAGTAAAATACTTCCACACTTCGGAAAATGAAAGTAATATCTCTTCTATAACAAAGAATTACCTTTAGTATCAACAGCACATGCAAACATGCGGTATTAAGATTCCTTAACCTCTATGTGCTCTAAGTGTTTTGTTTATGCAACAGATGCATTACTAGTAGTGTTCACTGATANTAAGATTCCTTAACCTCTATGTGCTCTAAGTGTTTTGTTTATGCAACAGATGCATTACTAGTAGTGTTCACTGATAGCGTTTAAACAAGATGCCATTTTCGTGTGATTGACCCTCTTGAGTAGTTCATTGGAATGACGGTAGTGTCAATAGTGCAAAAAATCTCGTGCACAGTGAACACACCAGGATTCTGAGACTTGTATATCTATTTCTTTTAGTTCATGGTTGATGGACTTGTTTGTTTACTATAGGAAAATTGTAATTGTTTGATGTGTGTTATGTTTCTAGTGAATACATTTTACATATAAATTATTATTATTCATTGTGTAAATTTCATGGGAATGATGATGTTTGATGCTATAAATAAAAGTCAAGGAATCGGACCCATCCCTCCTAGATAAACTGAACATGATTTTGTTATAAAATTGTTACATATTAATATTTATCATGAAACTCTACTACATGTACTACTGTTTCTAGTTGTTTCTACTGGGTATGGTATTTTTCCTTAATAGTAGTGTTGAAATTTTTTTTAGAAAATCAAGCAATACATAATTTTGGTTTAAAGGATTTGCAAATAAAATGTATTATTGGTGGAATCATCATAAATATTAGTTTTTTTTTATGAACACACTGGCAGTTACTAGGTAATTGTCAGTTCATTTGCTAAATCCAAACCTGGTCTCAAGTTTTAATGCATCTATAAAGGATTCAGACATTAGATTAGAAATTAATGCCAATTTACATTAAAATTTATTTTAATTATAGCATATAACCTATTGCAAAGTTAAATGTCTACAATATAATTTGTAAAATGTGCACTTTAAAATTTACTAATTTTTATATATTTTGTTTGCAGAGTTGCTCCTCAGATATGCACACCAAGTGTGGTACGAGACCCGCGCTTGTTGCGAGACCCCCGCAATAGGCCAGCTGCAAGCACNCTCAGATATGCACACCAAGTGTGGTACGAGACCCGCGCTTGTTGCGAGACCCCCGCAATAGGCCAGCTGCAAGCACAGCTGCAAGCACTGCTGCAAGCACTGCTACTGTGCCTAGCAATCCACCAGGGTTGCTGTCTCCTTCCTCAGCAGATGGACGGCGAGTAGACCCACGCTCCTCCAAGCCCACAGATGACAGGGGCCGGGTCTGCTCACGGCGCAGCAGCGTGGTGGATGCCCCGAATGTGTACGGCAATGCCATTACCTCCCCTTCGCAGACTATGGGCATCAACCTGGCTGGCCAGGGTGACTTGGATTTGCGTACCATGGAGGGTGTGGCAGACGTGGATCTGCGCTCGATCCATGTGGAGGATGTAGACCTGCGGCAATCATCGTACGATTATGGGGACACTGACCTGCGCCTGTCTGGGACAGAGGGCAACGATGTGGACCTGCGCAAAATGCTGGGGCTGCCATTTAAGCCAGTACCCATGCACATGCCTGCCACAGAGATTGATGCATCGCTCACCTCCCACCCGCCTCTCCCGTACAAGGTGGTGACCATCACCATCCCCAGGCCAGACTACTCCAAGCTCAAGATAAACCCATCAGACTCTCAGGTACATATTTTCAGCTATCCCTCTTCTTAACATTGAATTTCTGAGACGTACTGTTCTAAGTTGGTGTGGTGTAAACTTGCTTTCCATCATAGCTATCTTGGCTTTCTAGGTGAAAGTAGGGCTGTATTTATATCTTAGTAGGACTCATCTTGCTCTGCCAATCACAAGGGACCTCTTCTTATTGGCCAAGGTGAAGGCCAATCAGAGAAGGCCTCTCCCCATTGACTGCTGTATTGGCCAATCAGCGAAGACCTCTCTCGATTGGCTATTTTAGTGGCCAATAAGAGGAAGTCTCGTTTTTCATTGGCTTCTTATGTTAACCAGTATTAATTATTTTGTTTTTGGCAGCTGGTATGCCTATGCTTGTTAATGAGTGGTGCCCAGGTGTTACTCAGTTTGTTTTCTTTTCCCTTTTATATTTGTGTGGAGTACCTGGCCATGGCCGCACCTCCTTCATGTAGTAGATGGCTGTGACGACTGTATGCACCAAAGTGCCACAATGTGCTCTGCAGACAAGCTGCCAAGTAGCCTTCGTGCGCAGGAGCAGACAAACTGCCCTGCCTAAGTTGTGGGGGGTTTCTGGCCAGCAATTGTTCTGACCTTCCTTGATATAGTTCATTTCATATAAGAAGGCCACATTCTGACAGTCAGTGAGTGGCAATTTGTTGTATTCAAAACAAACAACGTGCCATTTACAAAATCCTGTATCAGCTGATGCACGAACGAACAAAAGTTAATATGACGTTGGCTATTCTGAGTGCACTGCCGACGCACATTAGACCAGCCAAAAATATGCACGATAAGAAAGAGTTTCAACGTTAATTAATACATTATATTTTACGTGGTCATAAAACAGCTGTTTTTAGTGTTACAAACTAAACTTCTTGATGAAGTATTAATGTATTGGTGTTCAAAATGAAGTGCACAATAAAACGATCCGTATCCAAATGTAACGAAACATCGAAACCTTTTTCACGTATCTTGACTCTCCAACCATGTGCTGCCATTTTGTGAGTTACAGGCGCACCATCTGTTACAACACGCCCTTCCACGCTATCTGTTATCCATATCCCGAACTACACCCAGAAACATATTATAGTTTTGTTGTTTAAAATAACATATTTACGCACATATACAAATGGTGTTATTTTCCCGCGAGCTCTGTATAGTTTTTAAAGTAACATATATTTCGTGTACAGCGTTTACGAATGACCCTACACACGTCCACCAAGCTCCGTTTACGAATTCAGCGCCACCCAAGCAGTTCACCAATTGCCACACGTAGTAGCACCTCTTGGACGCGCTGATTCGCCGCATCAAAACCTATACTTGACACAACAGTTGATGGCGAATGGATACATAAACGAAAAGGCGCGGCGATCGTCAACGGTCAAGAATGTGGCCTTCTTATATGGTACACAGTATACAATGTAGGCCGACTGGACCCTTCCGAGCCCAGCCACCTCCAGCGAGTGGCCATTTGCTCGCCCACAAAGGGGAGCATCCACTCGACAGCAGAACAGCTAGTCCCGTTTTTCATCATTGCTGAAGCTCAGAGCGGGGGTAGATCAGGCCCCATGAGGGGCCTTTTATCACCCAACGGGGTTTCATATGACCTGCAGGGAGATTAGGAAGAAGCAAGACTGGTCCCTTCCCAACTCCCTGCACCATCCCAATCTTTAGTTACGGAGGTTGTCCTCCGCAGCTAGTTTAATGGGCCCNCCCGTTTTTCATCATTGCTGAAGCTCAGAGCAGGGGTAGATCAGGCCCCATGAGGGGCCTTTTATCACCCAACGGGGTTTCATATGACCTGCAGGGAGATTAGGAAGAAGCAAGATTGGTCCCTTCCCAACTCCCTGCACCATCCCAATCTTTAGTTACGGAGGTTGTCCTCCGCAGCTAGTTTAATGGGCCCACTGAGTTTCCCTAGCAAGCCCGGTACCCAATAATATTCCTCTCCCCTCCCTGCACAGGAAGAGAAGAGGGAGGCAGTTGGCTCTACTTTAGTTGTTAAGAAAGAAAAACCAGAGATCTTGAATATTGCAGGTTTTTTAAAGTGTTAAAAACGGATTTTAAAAGCCAAAGTTTGTTATAAAGTTATGATACATCATAAGGGCGTGGCCCGAGAAAAGGTTTGAATTGAAAAAATAAGTTCTCATAATCAGTGATTTTAAGTAACTGGTATTTAAAGAGTGATTTAACTAATGATTTGAAGCTGCTGTTTTAATTAGAAATAGTATTTAAAGTTTACTAGCATGTTATTTTGTATGTTTAGGAATTGATTTGGTTAAATTACGCTGATTTTCTCGTGGGTATGTGTTGCTCTGCCAAGCGAGTGAAAGTTGGTTTGAAAACATGATTTTAAAAGATTTTAAGTTGCGAAAAGATGCTGAGAGTGTGTAATTAAGTATTTAAAACAGTTTAAGGTATTTGTTCTGTAATTCTTTGAAAAGTCAGTGATTTTGTTAAAGAAAGCTTGAAAAAGAGCTGAAAGTAGTAACTTCTGTTTCACGGGGTCGGAGGTCTCTGATTGGCCGAGAGGTCGCTCGGTAGGCGGGGCCTTCCTCCACCACTTGAGAGGTGGCAGCACTGTCGTCTTTTTACGTGAAGCACATTTTAAAGTTGAGAATTTGTGTCTGGGAAAATTAAAAGNGGAAGAGAAGAGGGAGGCAGTTGGCTCTACTTTAGTTGTTAAGAAAGAAAAACCAGAGATCTTGAATATTGCAGGGTTTTTAAAGTGTTAAAAACGGATTTTAAAAGCCAAAGTTTGTTATAAAGTTATGATACATCATAAGGGCGTGGCCCGAGAAAAGGTTTGAATTGAAAAAATAAGTTCTCATAATCAGTGATTTTAAGTAACTGGTATTTAAAGAGTGATTTAACTAGTGATTTGAAGCTGCTGTTTTAATTAGAAATAGTATTTAAAGTTTACTAGCATGTTATTTTGTATGTTTAGGAATTGATTTGGTTAAATTACGCTGATTTTCTCGTGGGTATGTGTTGCTCTGCCAAGCGAGTGAAAATTGGTTTGAAAACATGATTTTAAAAGATTTTAAGTTGCGAAAAGATGCTGAGAGTGTGTAATTAAGTATTTAAAACAGTTTAAGGTATTTGTTCTGTAATTCTTTGAAAAGTCAGTGATTTTGTTAAAGAAAGCTTGAAAAACGAGCTGAAAGTAGTAACTTCTGTTTTACGGGGTCGGAGGTCTCTGATTGGCCGAGAGGTCGCTCGGTAGGCAGGGCCTTCCTCCACCACTTAAGAGGTGGCAGCACTGTCGTCTTTTTACGTGAAGCACATTTTAAAGTTGAGAATTTGTGTCTGGGAAAATTAAAAGNAGAGGTGGCAGCACTGTCGTCTTTTTACGTGAAGCACATTTTAAAGTTGAGAATTTGTGTCTGGGAAAATTAAAAGCTTTTAATTCTGGTTGTAAAATAGCTGAAACAACTTCTTTTAATATATATATAGTGTAGGGAAGAGAGTTTTCCTTAGATTTGTGCCCCGTTTTTAGGCTTAAATTAGTTGAAAAATATTTTGGTTAAATATTTACGTTTATTTAACTCGTCAGAATATGTATTTTTATTTCAATTACCAGGAGTTCCCAGGTACAACTTTGTAAGGGAAGGATTAATTTATTTTAATTCAGAAAAAGAGCTAAGTGCTTCCAGAAGTAACCAGGATTTTTCTTGTGAAGTTGTAAGCCATTGGCTTTTTGCCATGTAGGGGCAGAAATATGCCATGATGGCTGTGAAGTTAGACTCTGACAAGAACCGCATTAGCGAGTTCATGTCTTGAAGTGGATCTCCAAGTCCTCCTGGCACACACTAAGGTTCGGAATGTTTGGTTGTGGAGCTGGCAGGGTTCTGTGTGCGTGTTTCCTGCGCAACTGTGGGTAGAGTGGGGATCATAGCTGGCTGTTGAAATCCTTACGACTCCTGTGCGTACGAGTGGCTAACTTGGGCTTGTCATGTTTTTACCTGTTCTAGGNGCGTGGGCAGGTTTTTTGCATCAGGGATTTTCTGGTAGTTAGCCAGGTTCCTAGCTGGCGCTGAGACTGGCTTAAATGTTTGTTGTTTTGCCTTGAAATTGTCAACTTGGGCTTGTCATGTTTTTACCTGTTCTAGGAACTTGGGGCAAAGTTTTGAGAATGCTGAGTAATTGCCTTGGCATTTTCCACAGACAGGGTCGGCTTTGATTTTGATTTTGGGACACTCACTATTGAGGTGTGGCCCGGTGCAATGTGGACAGACTTTTTCTAAGCGACAGTATGTGCGTGTGTGGCTGAATGCCAGGCAATTTTTGCATTGCGGAACATCTTGCGGCCTTTTCCTATAGACTCGCGGATGCACCACGGTTATATTCAGTAACGTTATTAGTAATTCTAGAGGTAGCAAATTTTTATCTTGCGTGGCCGTTACGCAGAAGAATCGTAGCTGCAGCAAATAGTAAATGTACAGGTTTCCGAGGTCATTGGGATCAAATGTTTTTTTAATTGGTCAATTTTTAGAATTTTGTGGTCGCGGTCTTCAAGATTGCTCTTTGTCTTCTACTCGGGTGCTAGGCGCTAGGTCAAACACCACTTTTTGAGGAAGTTCTGATGGACTGCTGAAGGTGTGAAATTTGAAGGAGTTACGTAGTTTTTTGTCTGCTTCCTTGAAGAGGTCATAATCAGAAGTTAAGACATAAGTTTTTTTGCAGTCACAGGTGATGCTTAAGGTGAAGCCAGTTTTTTAAATTTTTTCTAGCTCTTTCACAAAGTCTGAGTGGTGTTTGGTGTCAGGTAATACTATACGGTAGAAGTGTTGTTTTCCCTGCTTGGTTTCGTTGACACACGGCTGTGTGCGGGTTTGTGGTTGATCTGAGGGGCCAGGTCCTGTTGGGGAATTCCCGTCTGGGATTTCCATCAGTGGGGAAAACCAGTTTGAAACTGGAATGGTTGGTGTCGCCTCTAACGGCTTGTTTGGTATCACCTCAGTTTTGTTTTCTTTGAGCCTTCTCTGGCATCGTTCGTTCACAGTTAGTTCAGTTTCCATTTCTGGATACTCGTGGGGTTGTAGGAGGTGGTTGTTTTCAGTTTGTGTTATTGCTGTCGCAGGTGGAGTTGGTCACCAGCATACATTGCGCCCCCGACCAGCTCCGGCCCCAAGAAGGGAGGGTGGGGGAGGGGGAAGTAAACCGGGATAACTCCTGGAGTGCATGTTTTATCTTGCAGTGTGCCTACAGATATTATTAGACGGTGCAGTTTACTGTAGCCGCTGACCCACTAGGGGCTAGGCTCGAACTGACCTGTTTCCCCGGCCGGCCACAGTAACCAGGGGTGTGTGCTGCGATTGACAAAGCTAAGAGGTGTCGGAGAGGCGAGCTCCTCCTCGTGCGTTGTTGTCGACTCGCAAACTGTGAAGCGAGTGCCTGCGAATTCTGAACAGCTAGTAAGTTGAGAAAATACTCAGTATGTATCCATCTTCTCTGTTAATATTATTAGGGGGTTTCCATATCAGCCAATCGAGAGAGGTATTTAGGTCTTTGCTGATTGGCAAATACAGTAGCCAATGGGGATAGGTCTTCTCTGATTGGCGTTCACCTTAGCCAATGACAAGAACTCCCCTGTGATTGTCCTAGCAAGATGAGCCCTGCCAAAATATAAATACAGCCATACTTTCACCTGCTGAAATGGCCGAAAATGATGCCAGAAGTAGCTAGTCGAACTGACGCTCGCAGCGCCAGAATTTACCCTCCCCCTTCCCGAGGGCAATGACGAGTTCGTGTGCTCAACGAAGCACAAAAAACTCATTCAAGCAAGGCCGCACGCGTTCATAAATGCAAGTCATCAAGACCCATCAAGCTGCGAGCAGAATCCCTAGCCATGGCACTAGAGAAAAAACGCCTCCACCGGTCAGGGAAAGAGGAAACCTCCTGTACAAACGCAGGAAAATTAGGACAGTGGAGGATAAACCATGCTTACAGGTCGTCGTTCCTAAGATTGCTTTAGTCAGAATGCAAACATGAGTGACGGGAGCTCGCAGGACTGCCAACAACAGTCACGTGCCCCCCAACCCCTCTCTAGCGGCAAAGTTACGCATGCGAAAAGTCGAGAAACGAGATTTCGAGCCCCGAAATCAGGCAAAAAAGGACTAAATAACACGTAGACAAAAGCAAGGTCTTAATAGTGAGGAAAATGCCACGGATACTTCATTCACGCCACGCATTACAGCACAAACTGCAAATGCAGTTCCCCTCTCCACACTTCGTCCCCTGTACACCACCAAGAACCAGGCACAGCAAGCTCCATGGAACAGCAGGTGCAAGTCGTCAGGACGGTAACAGGACGAACCGGTCCTCTGCAGGCTGGCCAACCTGTGCGCGTCTGTACTGTAACCCTGATGATGCCTGCTGCAATGTGAGGCAAAACGTCTGAGAACACTTACACAATGAAGCAGTTTAACCTCGAAAGCCAAGATAGCTCTAAAGACAGTGGCCTCTAAAGCCTGCAAACATTTTTTGCTTTCTATCAGTTCATTTTACAATTGAGCATCACCATTTCATGTCATGACTTGGTTATAGATTATTTAACAGATGGTTTAATTATAGTAAAACATCTGTATAACAAAACTGAAAGGACTGAATTATTGTGTTTGTTATACATTGAAGGGCTGTTTTATAAAGAGGTGCTTGTAAAAAATTTTGAATCTTGTTTTTGAAATTGAATTGTATTTGTTCTTATATGTAATAGTTCTGTAAGAAAGATATTTTAAAATTTCATTTTCTTTTGAACATAAAACAGTTAACCCTTGTGGCCACTAGTAAAAAAAAATTTGTATAAAAGATACACTTGTAAATTTGTTTGGAATAACTATTAGATATATGGAGAAACAATTTGCAGACTTATTAATTTAATTTATTAGTCTCAAATATCAAAAACTCTTGTGATTGAAAAAAGTACTTAAAATAACATGGTTATTGTGTATTTTCTTGTTTGTTTTCTAAATTATGCAAAAAAAAATTTTAAAAGTTAATTTCAGTTTTGTAAAAATATAAAGAGAAATGAAATGTGATGAGACCTCAGTGTTTATTGTAAGAGAAATGAAATATGATGAGACTTCAATGTTTATTGTGAAGGGATTTCTTGCTGAAGGAAGAAAGATAGTTTGTTATAAGGAGTAGAAAGTGCCTTGTGTCATGTACCGCTGTGACGACTAAAACACAAATTTTTTGAGAGAGATTGTCGTAAAGAGGTTTACTGTACAGAGGTTTTACTATTCTGTTTTTCACAGGTTTTTCGAGACCCAAGGCTTAGGAAATTGTTCAAGATGCCTTCTTCACCACCTTCCACTACCACTGTACCTCAGACTGTATTCACCCCGGCACCTGCCACACCAGTCATCGCTGCATCTCGCGTGGACCCTCGAAGAGCTCGCACTGCTGCACAGCAGGTGTTGCAGTGTCCAGATCCCCCTCAGCAGCCTCAACCTCAGCCGCAGATGATGCAGCAGCCGCAGATGATGCAGCAGCCGCAAATGATGCAGCAGCCACAGATGATGCAGCAGCCGCTGCCACAGCAGCTCAACCCTGTGCAGCCAGACATGTTCATGCCCATGGCAGCGCAGCCACCCATCATGATGCCTGGCCCCGGCATGATGCCAGACCCAAGTATGATGCCCAGGCCGGGCCCCACGCCGGGCCTCCTGGGCGTCGCTCCTCCAGGCTTCTTGGCTGTCCCTCCGCAGATGGGTTACTGTCCACCTCCCACTCCGCGCTTTGATGATGACGAGGATGATGATGACAGTAGCGAGACAGACGTTGACCTGCGTAGGGTGTATGGGTGGGAGCATCACGGCCGGCAAGGTCACCTTCGTGGAAACCGGCGCAGGTGGCGGGGTAATGCCAACAACCGCCGCAGACGAGCGGACCACTCCACTCCTGTATAGTGATGCCAATCGGACACTTAAGTTATAATCACCCGTGTTCCATTAAAGACATTTGGTCGTAAATATGATGTGAACTGCTAGATGATGTTATAAGCAAATGCCTATCATTGTTGTATATTTACAAATTGTTTCTATGACCTGTGCAATATTTCGTGTAAATAATTGTAAATTATCTTACGATCACTGTTTATTGTAAGCAATATGTGTTTATACTTTTTTATTGTATATATGATGTAGAATAAACAATTTTTGTGCGAGGTAACAAACTTGCTAGGGCAGCAAATGACATGTAAAGACATTTGCCATTGTGCCTTGCAACTGAGAGACTGACTTTCAGTTGTTATTAATGAATACATGTGTGTGAAATAATTTTATCCAGAAAACTATTAATGTTGTATTATACTCTTCAAATAATTGTAATTTTATTGAAGGTTTCACATCGAACAATTACTGTTTAAGGTTCTCACTTTGTACACGACTGAATATTTTGTAACTGAATATGTACAAAGTGGTATTTAAAGAAACAATTTTTTTACTTAAACTTTTGTCATTTATTTACTCTTTTAATATTACAGGTATTTTAAGCATATCCTGGTACTTAAAAATTCAGACTTCAATTTGATTCCTGAACATGGAATCAAACAAACATTGTACAATATTTAAAGAAAAAAATCTTGTAGGTAATTTATATAATACCATATTATACATTTACATGCACATCAGCTGATGTGGATAATATTATGGCTTGTAAATATCTTTTGGATAAGTTCAGTATTTACTAGATTGGGAAAAAATTATTGGAATGCATAAATTAAGCCACAGGTTGAGCCACCACTTCAGTAGGAAATTTAACTTTTCTCTACATCTCACTTGCTCTCTCTTGCCAATTGCTCTGCACCCCCAAACTATTCACTGGTCAGACAGTATAAAGGAGACTTAGCCTCAGGCTTGTTTATCACTGGCTGGTTTCCTGGCCACATCATGGTGTACTGTTCCACTAGTCATGTACTGCTAGATCACTCTCTGTGATGTACAACTAGTTGCTGTGCCATGCGTTGGCATCATCCATGCTTGCTTCACATCTTATTTGCCAGGGTTACCCTCACCCCCGTAAAACATCATCACTCTATCTGTCATACGCTTGGCTAACGTAGCTTTGTCCTTCAGGCAGCCACTTTGGCAACAAAATAAACAAGCACACCAAATTCGAGTCAGATCTTACTCTCAAACCATTTTGTTTTCTAAAACCTGCATCCCGCTTTATTTCTTCGAGGGAAGGTGTAGGTGGTAATACCCACCTACGTGCCCTTCAGGCTTGTTAGTCCTGCACGCTGCTCGAAAGGTGAAGATGTATGCATCGAGTTCACCAGGGCCTTGGTCTACTCCGCCAGCAGATTCACCAGCCTGAGTTTGTATCCTGCTCCTTGAGGGTGAACCATGGTTGGGAGTTCAAGGTGGCTCAAATAGGGAACGAGTTTGTAAACCTTTCTGGGAACTACGGGTTGAGCTAGATGCTGCTACTTTGGAACACCCAAGAAGGGGCTGCAAACCTGGTAGGGCATTGATTCTGGAAAGAGGTCAGCTTTACAGAAGGCCTGCCCATGATTACCCCACACATTTCCCAGTTTTATTACATAACTGCTGAAAGTGCCATTCCGCACAGGGCACCCACTTTCTCTCTATTCTCTTTGACTATATGATCATATGCTCCAACAGCAGGTTGGGAGCCAGAAGGCCACCCGTATAGCTCACCAGGAAGGGGTTGTTGGGAAGGGTTGTTAGGTAACACATTTGTGTTCACTGAATTGAGGGTAGAAGCAGCATGACAGAGGGACAACTTAATTTGTTGAATTTCAGATACAAGTCAAGTGGGTCCAGGGTTCGCACCTGGCTACATGCACGGTTGTTTCTCTGTACCAAGAGCCATTTCACCACTACCACAAACTCTGCCTAGCCCAAAGGCTACAGCTACCTTAACCCTCATCCAGGCATCTGCTGTAGAGGGACTTTCATTCCACCAAGGACCAGCCGCCCATGCAACTGCTACTCATGTCTGAGTTAACGTCCGGGCAGCCACTAAACCAGAACCAGTTCACATGACCATTCAGGCACGATATGGCCAAACTCAAGTTGCCTCTATCATATTTGCACCTGTAATTTTGCCAGCACCACTCAAAGCCAACTGTCAAGTGGTGGTGATTCCAGCCAAGCCCAGCCACCTCCAGTAACTTCATAGATAGAAGTCTAGTTCCAACTGCCCTAGAGGGGAGAAGGTGGAGATACCAAAACCTGCCAGAGATGGTGAGGCATTACATGTGCCAAAGAAAGTGGAAACAGTGCAGCGACTCGCTGATACGACATGGCAGAAATTGATGTCTGTGAGTGGTGGAAGCATTGGGAAACATTTATTTTGATGTCTGGTGTCCAAGGTTATGTGTCAGTCACAGTCCAGATTTCCCCCTCCTGGTAACAAAGGGGAGTTTACATATCCCCTCTCTGTACCAGCTGTTGCAGATCAATGCTTTCTCAAGATTTCTTTGTTTTGTGTTCAGAAGAAAATGGTGAACTGCCCACCAGAGGAGAAGGGGCGACAACCTTTTTTTTGGAGGGGTGTGTTGCAGTCCAGCAGGCAGTTGTGTAAATGAGATAAAAAAAAAAAGAAAGCCGCTTATCCCAATCACTGCAACTGCATAAAAAAAAAAAATCTGCCTACCCCCACCCCCTGGTTTTCTTTTAATGGCGTTCACGTTACAGTTACCGTGTTTGGTATAGCAAGTCACAATATTTTGGCTTTTAGCACACAAGTTATATAACTAAAGTATTTTACAAACATATCTCAATCACCTCACACAAATGTAAAGAAAAAAATGCTTGCATACTTAACAGGACACCACAAATCCTTGGTGTGATTTCATTGAGGGAAAACATTTTTTCTAAAAAATGTAAAAAATTATGATTCACTCTATCTATACACGAGTACATATGGTAAGCAGTGCCATGTAACAATACTTTTCATTAATTTCTTTCATCCACTACACAAGTCTGCTGTGTTTACTGGAACAATAACGAGAAGTTACTGATACCTAATGACTACNACACGAGTACATATGGTAAGCAGTGCCATGTAACAATACTTTTCATTCAATTTCTTTCATCCACTACACAAGTCTGCTGTGTTTACTGGAACAATAACGAGAAGTTACTGATACCTAATGACTACTTTCGTCTACATGAGTGATAGTAATTTTTTTTTTAAGTTCCCAAAGGTTAGATAGTAGGTAGGCCTTGACGTCTCATTGAGGGCAATGTCATCAGAGATGGAACCGGAAACNAGTTCCCAAAGGTTAGATAGTAGGTAGGCCTTGACGTCTCATTGAGGGCAATGTCATCAGAGATGGAACCGGAAACACGCGCAGCATTAGTGAGACTTGACGTGTGACGTCAGTTGAACTGATGGCGACGTCACTTTCCGACAAGGGTTCTATAGTACCGGACAGCGGTACGGGCTAACTTACTGTGGTGAAATTTCGTTTGTTGGCTGCCGATTGGTTCCAGACTGCGGTATAGGCTGGGTTGTGTGGCCCTGTGGCACAGTACAAAGTCAGGTGTGGGGTTAGTGGACGTGGCCCTGGGTGGTCGCTGCTGCTGCTGGCTGGAACTAGTGTCCTGTCCTGGGGCGGTGCGGCTGCTGGTGGGACTGGTTGGCTCCCGCAGTGAACTGCTAGTTCTCGTAGGCCTGCTGTAAGGGCTGGCGATGCCCAGTGGTACTCAAAGCCCCAGTTGTATGCGCACTATGGGCGGGTGCAGCTCACCAGTGGTCTTGTGGGGAGGCTGGAAGAGGGAGCTAGGGGGAACTGGGAGGAGAGGCCTCTCCAGTTGGGCGGCTTGAGCTCGTTCCCGTAGGGATAGACTGCTGAGGACAGATGGCACTGGGTTGCAGAACAATTGGTTAGGTTCAGAGGCAGTAGTTGCCCTATTAACTCTCCACCTTGCACCACTCCTATGGGTAAAGGGCATACGGGTAGGTACTACTGTATGCCACCTAAGGAAGAACCGGTGACAGAGTTCCCTAGTTGAAAGAGCAGGCAGTCAGGGCTAGGCCACTTAGATTCAGTCCTATTTATCCAACCGGCGAAGATAACGTGGTGGATGGAGCGGTGGACTGATCAGGATGTCTAGCCGTGTCATGGTGTGTGGTCCAGAAGGGGTCAGGCCGCTAGTGTTAGTCCTGCCACAAGTGGATGGAGTGAGTTTGCTGATCTGGATGTCTAGCCGCTTTGTGGATTGTGTTACTCTCTCTCTCTCACATAAGTTGGGCAGATTCTGAGTCAGTGAGTGGCAAATTGATGTATATGAAACAAACAAAGTGCCATTTACAAAATCCTGTATCAGCTGATGCACGAACGAACAAAAGTTAATATTACGTTGGCTATTCTGAGTGCACTGCCGATGCACATTAGACCAGCCAAAAATACGTGATAAGAAAGAGTTTGTAGATCAATTAATACATTTTATTTTATGTTGTCATGAAACAGTGGTTTTTAGTGTTAGAAACTAAACTTCGTGCTAAAGTAGAAATGTGTAGGTGTTCAAAATTAAAGGTACATTAAAACAATCCGTATCCAATTGAAACGCAATTTCAAATCCTTTTTTCACGTCTTAATTGCCCCTCTCCAACCCCGCTTTCATTACGTGCTTGATATTAATTCCGAAAGCATACAGAAATAGTGCATAATATTGTTGAATTATTTTTTTATAATAATTTGATGAAATATATTTCAAATTCGTGTCGTTCCAAGCCAGTAATAGAATAACAGTCAACTTTAAAAAGATGCAATCTATTGACCAAAGTAAGTGGCTCAGACCTCGCTCCGGACATGTGCGCGCCATCTATCAGATTTTTTCAGAGCATTATCAGCCAGAAAAAAAATATCGTTTGCGTGCGATATATATAAATTTACTAACAGATACCAATAGTTTTATTTTTTGCGAGCTCTGCATAATTTTTAAAGTAACATATATTTCGTGTACAGTGATTTTGAGTACTAGTAATTTCTATTCGGAAGGTAATCGTTCGTCTACATAAATTATAAGCCATATTGTTCTTCCGAAAATCCATTTCCTTGTTTCCGAAGAAAGTAGGATACGCATGAATAGCTATTAAGCAATTCTAACGTTATTCCACGTCACATATTTCCAACTCGAATATATTAGCTATAATGTCCAACGTGTGATAATAGCTACAAATACCGTTTCGCAAATGCCATCCCAAATTCACTGTCTCGGACAAATAAAAAAGAGTTAGCAGTTAGCAAATATTACATTTTTTGCAAGGTTTAATATTTTTACTTTTATAACCTACTAATTTTTTTAAACAGAGGCCAGTCTTTTTTTTTTTAATTTGAATTTGCCCTATTTAAGAGCGCTTGGAACCATTTTGGTTGAGTTTTCTTGCTGCCCAATATTCCTTCATGAGTTGTGACTGTCTTTGTTTTCTTTCCTCCGTGAAGGTGTAGTTGTTTTTCCTTCTGATTTTGGGTTCAAATTTTGCAGTGTCGACCAATCTTCTGAAGGTTTCACGGTCTCTCGTGTTTTCTTCTGTAATTGAAAGTGATTTTAGGTCGTTTCTGACTTCTTGTAGCCAATTGGTGGGTGTTTTTAGACTGTTGTTGTGATCGAAAATCTTTTTGGTTAGTCTGTAATTGTCCATTCGTTGTAGGTGGCCATAGAATTTTAGCCGTTTTTTTCTAATGTTCTCTGTAATTGGTTCTACTTTGGTATAAAGTTCGTTGTTGGCTTTTGCATCTGTATGTTCCGTCTTCTGTTCTTCTTGGGCCTAGAATTTTCCTGAGGATCCGTCTCTCTTTTTCTCGAGTTCTTCTCGTTGTCCTACCTTTTTAATGTCAAGGTTTCTGCACCGTATGTTGCTTGTGGCCTAATTACTGTTTGATAGTGTCTGATTTTGCCTTGCCATGAGATCGTCTTCTTGTTATAGCGATCCGGTTTTCTTGTATGTGGGTTGCATTGCTCCCGCGAGCTTAGGGGCAGCGCGGCTGGTTTCTGTCGCACACTGGGTGTTTAACGGGCACGTGACGTCTGACACTTTGGTGTAGACAGCCTTGACTGCTGTGTCTTTGGGTGCCCCTTGCCTAGGCGTATGCTGATAGGGTCTGGATACAAGTCGTCTTGGGTTCAAACGCCACTCGGGGTGACGTAACGTCACGTGAAGATGGGGCGAAGTCGTATTTAGTAATTATGTCAGGACATGTCACGCGTCAGACTATTACCGATACATGCTTTACCTGGGACTTTAACCCAGAAAACCTCGTCCCATAAGCTAGCATGCAACCAACTAAGTTATGGACGTAGCATTTGAAGCCTTAACTTGGTATGTAATCAGTCTAATGTTTTGGTAGATAGTATTTACTTCCCTAAAATATTTACAGGGCCATCATTTCGAAGGTAAGTGCCTGAGCCACTTAAATCCGGTAAGTTTACATGGCCTCCCGTAGCACTATGTGTGTAAAGAATTAGGTGGAAATTGGTTGACTGGTTTGCAAGCTATAACATAAAAACTTTATTTTTATCATTCGGTGCTAGAAAAAACACACTTCATATACAATACTCATAATAAATACTGTCAGTATACAAAGTTTGGTTGAAATTGTTTGGGACATAATGTCTACTAAACAAAAATATTTATATGGCTGTTATTTTGAAAATATGTGACTACCTTAAGAAATATGAATTTAAATGTACTATAAAAGTTTAACTTTTATATGGTGTTATCATCCAAAATGGCAGACAAGAGAGTTTATTAGCTCATTTGATGCTTGCATAGATACTGCCAGTATACAAAGGTAAGTTGAAATTGGTTTATAGGGTTCCATAGATGTAGCATACTACATTAAAAAGTTTACATGCCTACTATTTTGAAAATAAATGCCTCAACCTCTTAAAACTTACCAGATTACATGGCCTGCCATAGTACTACTTGTTTGCCAATTTGGTAGGAATTAGTTAATTGTTTCCCGAGATATGACATAAAAAACTCAATTTAATGTGGTGCTTTTTTCAAAATGGCGGCAAGAAGTGAGACTGTTTGCACATATGATGCTTGTAAGCCTGTAAAGTTTGGTTGAAATTGGCTGACAGTATAAGAGATATAGCAAATAAACCAAAAATATATGTATGACAGTAATTTTGAAAATAAGCTCTATTCATTTAAATTTTACACATGTGTGTGTGTGTGTGCATGCACACACGCACGGAGAGAGAGTGATCTCAGGAGCCTCGCTTTCCTTCAAAAAATAACTTAAAAACACCATGTAATCACTGTTATGGCGAACATCGTCAACGATAAACAATAGAACACTTTGTTTTAAAAATATATTTACAGTAGTAGTAAAATATAGGAAACATTTTTTTTTAAAAAATGGTTTTGAAATTATGTGTGTATTTGGTTTTGGTAGAGTATTGAAAAAAATCACATTTGTACAAGGTATCAAGATGGTAACAATATTTACAGACGTATCAAAATGTATGCTGCAATGGTGTATGTATTTATGTACATACGTACAAATAATCAATACTGAACATGCAAGCAGTGTGTGGGTGTGGCCTGTAGGCATTTGGCGAGGTTATGGATTGCGTGCGCAGTCAGCTGGGAGAGAGGGGAGGCAAGCTAGTCGCCCTCCCCTCCACTTAACCAGCCAGCATGTGTGGAGCCATATTACTGGTATTCCATAGTAATTGAGCCTTGTTGACCCTTACATCAAATATTGTGAATAAATAATAATATTGAATTTTTAAAACATAAATTTTTAGACAGGGGCTAATAAGTAGGGTCATTAAAACTGATTTCTTTACGGCCATCAGTAATTAAGAACTCAAATTTGGCACTTGCGGTGAGTAAACGGTGCTCTGTGCTTATGCTTTATTTGGCGACAAATTTGTTTTGTAAATGCTCTTCCACAGTATAAGTTTCTTTAGAAGATGACGCTTGGTCGCAATACTTAAAAGCTTTACGGCGACAAGGGGAGGTCAAGTACATGTCGGGGGTATCATTTTATTTGAGACATTCAACTATTGAATTAAATTAATATTCCATGCAAAAATCATGTTGATTCTATGCCAGAGATGGCTGAACATGGACTTAATGCTTGGTAAAGGGAGACAAAGAAAGGCTAAGTATGACTTGGGTATTTTTTTTTCTTCAGAAGAATAATAAATTTGAAAATATTATAAATTATAATAAGAAAATTAATTGATATTTAATTGAAAAGTGTTATTTTTGTACTAGACACACTTGAACGCTGACTTCCTGCAAAAAAAAATTGCAAATTTGCATTGGGGGTGGGAGTGGGTTAAAATTGGTCCAAAATTCCCCAAAATATTAATAATGAACTTCCCTCCGTTAATGACCTTATTTTTGGAAATCATGAAGGGAAGTTTTAGAGGATTTCATAATTGGGTTTACAAATTTGGATTATTTATTGCATAAAAGATATGCACTACCTATTGCAGTTTTTGTTTCAAGTAAAGAAGTCTGGCTGATAGGTTGTCCAAAGTCATAAAAGCTAAATAAAATAATAACCATACTAAAATTGACTAATAGTGAAGGCCATAGTTTTGAGAGTTGACTGTAATATCACATTAGAAGTAGTAGTAGTTTGAGGAATAGCTATTAAGTGGTTGAGAAAAAAGGAGGCATGTGGTAATGTGGTGAGACTTAATTGCACAATTAAAACAGATAATGTTTTGAGGAAATGTTATGAAGGGTTGGGGGTTAAGGAATAATTAGGGTAAAAGATAGTTAGAACTGTGTGCAAGAAATGGATGGAAAGTGGAAAAACAGCAGAAGAAAAGAGGGACAATCAAGAGAAAATTATGTGTGTGGAGGCTCAATACATGAGAAAAAATGCAATACGTAACACAAAATTATAAATTTGTTATCAAGGGATGCGGCACAGAGGGTAGATAAGAAATGGGACAGATTTAAAAGGGGCTGATAGGACTTTCAGAGGAGTGTGTGGAAGAACAGGTGACTAGAGGAAATGAAACAAGATATCTCGGTTGAACATAGAAAAGAAAGCAGTGCAAGCCAAGAACAAAGCATATGGAGAATGGTTCAGAATATGAAGTAAAGAGAAAGAACAGTATAAAGAAAAAAGCAAATCAAGCAGTGAAGGAAGAGAAAAAAGCATGGACGCAAGAGTGGACAGGAATGCAGTAGGAGTGGGTTGGAAGTAAAAACTTTTTTGACAGCCAAGTTAGACACAGGAGGAGCGCGAAGATATAAAAAGTAAGAGTGCNTGGGTTGGAAGTAAAAACTTTTTTGACAGCCAAGTTAGACACAGGAGGAGCGCGAAGATATAAAAAGTAAGAGTGCTTATGAAGACGGAATAGTGGCAGAGCTGGAGGAAGCAGAACACAAGTTATGGAGGAATTATTCTGAGAAGCAGTGAAAGTAGAGAACATAAGAGAAGAATAGTTGCCAATAGCTGATGAGAGGAGACAGGGTATTTTTAAGGCAGTAGAAAATTCACTCAAGTAAATTAAGAGTTGGAAAATACCATGTTCAAATGTGTGTATATGTTTGTTACCACTCCGCTCAATAACGGCTGAATGGATTCTGATGAAATTTGGTATGTAGGTACTTTAGGTCCTGGAATAGGACATAGGATACTTTTTATCCTGGTAAATTGTATGGATCCTGTGGAATAACAACAAAACGTAATTCTGCAACGGCCAGGAACGTGACCGAAATATTTTTTTCCTCTGGTGTCAGAGTTTATCAGGCCACCCAAGGACCTCTGAAATGCCTTAACGACTGCTATAAATCGATAACAACCGGGACCGAATATTTAATGTGCCCTCAGCAGTCCGGAAGTGCTCAGATGTTATGCCACTAAACTGTCACCCATCCAAACGTGTGCCACTGGGAACGTTGCTTAACTTTGGTGATCAATTAAGATTCCTCAGCCAAGAGCAAAAAGTAGTACCTAGGTACACTTATTTCTAAAGCNGCTTAACTTTGGTGATCAATTAAGATTCCTCAGCCAAGAGCAAAAAGTAGTACCTAGGTACACTTATTTCTAAAGTTACAACTTGATGAAACTCACGTTTTGATTTTCATACATCGACGCTGGAAAGCAGAAATGTGGTAACTATGCGACAGTTGCACAGATACACTCCAAAAACAATACCCTACTTATTGGCTATCGGGTAAAAACATAATTTCCTTCCTTATGGGTTGCCGTAATCAGTTAAAAACCTAGGCCAACATAGTATAATTTTATAATTCTGTTTTCACATAAATGAATCATCTTTTTCCAATTTATTTATTATGTATGACTGTAAAACTCAATTGTACCCGGGCAAAGCCGGGTCAGTTCGCTAATATGTAAATAATTTTTATTTTTGTGTTAATGACAAAAGGATTATTGTTGTTGCTACACCTGTAGGTTGGTGGTGCCCATGTCTGCCCACTCCCCTCTCCCTTGGAGTTGGGTTGAGTGCGCTCCATTGATAGATATACCAAGATGTTTAGTGTGGCTGGGCAGGTATCTCCATAATTCTACTCTCAGGCCGGCGAGGAGCTGGTTTGATAGTGATCTGGTGGGAGCACTGATGGGCACATCTGGCAATGGAGAGAGCTGAGTAGGTGGGGTGAATAGGTGCAGGATGAAAGGTGATGTGGCATGCAACTGCAGGAGTGCTGATTGGGCAAGGAGTTGAAAATATTGTGTTCTGGAGGTGTAGGTGGCAGTGGGGAGATGGCCCCGAGGGATACTAAAGCATCCCAGGATGTATCCAGGAGTAATACCAGCAAGATTTGCTGGCTGTCTAATTATTCTCCCACTGGCAGGCAGCTTTCTTTCGTCCTGTGTACACCCACTGAGAACAGGATCCTTGACCCTCAGTATGCTGGGCTTGTGCAGCAGTGATCATCTCAGATTTCTTCCTCTCAGCACAATGATGGGACATCAGACAGTGGTAATACAGACCTGAGCACAGTCAAGGGTAGACAAACAGAGCCAGTGAGTGTTGAGAAGGAAGGGGTGGACTTCCTGGAGAGAGCAATAATTCCACTTCCACTCCGTCAGAGGTCCAAGAGAAGCGGCATCACCCCAGCTAGCTAGTAATCAAGCCTCTGGGAAGCAGATAGTGATGATCCCAGTTCCATTCTACAGGGATGACCAGTGGAAGCGGCATTACCAACTAGTCTCCAGGCGCCCAGTTGAGTAGACAGACACGCACTCATCTCATTCTGCCCACGGACTACCACAGTTTGTCAGAGTTATACTGTTTCATGCTAATGAACTCGCGTACAGTACTCTTATCCTCTGACTTTTAATTCCAGTGCTACCCACTATCCTGTCCATCCCCACTGCCCTTCTCCAGGTCAAGGCATGATCCACCCCAGCAACCCTTCAGGCTCCAAATTCACATTGGGAATTTCTCTCTATCTCAGCTGGGCGCCTGGAGACTAGCTGTTAAGTGTTGCTTCTAGTGGGTACCACTGGGACTTAGAGCAACACAGACTACCCGCTTCTCACCGGAGACTTGGTTATGCTGATTGCGCAGAAAACTGCCACATGCAGGTAGTATCTGGCATGTTTGTACCCTTCCAAGCCAGAGGTGAGTGAGGGAGCGGAAGCAGCATATAGGTGAGAGCCAACCACCTCACCTACATTGCCAGGATGCTTGTCTGAAACTTGCCCTTGCGAAGTGACCACATGGTGCTGTGCAGATGGCCAAACTCACAAGGTGACAGAAAGTCTGCATGCTGGCACACTTTTCCCTTAGAGAGGTGGGAGAGGCAGCATTTCAGCAGCTGGAGGTGGCATAATTCATTGTGAGGGAGAGTGCTCGTAGGGTAATGTTGTTGCCCGTGGCACATGAGTTTAGTGGACATTTTAACAATGTGAATCTCCCACTGCTGAATTCATAGCAAGTCACTGCAAGTCTTGGCAGCTTTGAACTTCTGGTAGGAGGCCAGTTGTTCATGAAGCTGCTATTGAGCANGCACATGAGTTTAGTGGACATTTTAACAATGTGAATCTCCCACTGCTGAATTCATAGCAAGTCACTGCAAGTCTTGGCAGCCTTGAACTTCTGGTAGGAGGCCAGTTGTTCATGAAGCTGCTATTGAGCAGTCTCACTGCCAATCTATGTTTTATTTACGCCTTGTCATTTAATACTCACTATACTCCAAAGATCTGTTGGCGGCAATGTTTGTGGCCCTCCAGGCTGGATAGTTTCAATATTTTCATGCTGTGCATTACAATGTGAGTTACTTTTTTTAACTAATCTGCTGGTTTGCTACACGTGGACAATTTTGATTCATTACCAGTGCTATTCGTGATTATATTTACCAAACCAGGTGGTTGTTACTGGCACCCAGTAGGTAAATAATTTAGTGTGGGTGACACATGGATCTGTTCATGTATTTGTTTATATATGTCATACTTGATGTACAGGCAGTGGCATTGAATAACTGAAGGGCACGTGAAAAAAAAGTGCAAGTTGTTTATTAGTACTAGTTTATATGTCCCACCTAATGTGAAACAATCACACAAGGTAAATTGTGTTGCTGAAAAGCATCATCAGACAAGACTAGACATTGGTTGAAGTGCAATGGGCAATGTCAGTGATCCCTGCGGAGCCTCCGTCTCAGCTGTGCTCCCCCCACACTAAGCCATGCAGTCACCGGACTCAACGTCAGCACTGTCACCCTTCATGTGGGTCCACGAGGTCTGCTGCTGCCTGGTCGCAGGTAACCCGTGCTGCATGTGCAGCTGCCATTGTGACCTGGTTGCGTTCTGCCCCTTGTACTGGACTTCCAGTCAGGGCTACAGAATATGCATCCCATTCGTGCAGTGGGAACACACATTCTCTCCCCTAGTCAGACGGGTATAAATAGGGCTANCTACAGAATATGCATCCCATTCGTGCAGTGGGAACACACATTCTCTCCCCTAGTCAGACGGGTATAAATAGGGCTAGCAACAGGGCAGTTTGCAAGATTGTCTACCATGCCCCATGTACTAACTACCCCGTCTCTCCAGACGTATCTTCCCTGCCATTCCTGGATGAGTCAGTCATTGACTTTCTTGGCATTCAGGTTACCCCTACTCTTGAGGTATCCTGGGCACAGACTGGGTTTTACATGGTTTATTCTCAATAAACCTATATAAACCATACCTCGGGATTTGACTATACTGTTTGANACAGACTGGGTTTTACATGGTTTATTCTCAATAAACCTATATAAACCATACCTCGGGATTTGACTATACTGTTTGACTTGCTCCTACCCAACAATATGCCACTCTCTAAAGCTCAAATAGAATCTGAGGGCCATAAACTTACATTGAGAATCACTCTTTACCTCAGCTTGCATATATGTTACCAGTGATAGCACCACTGGGGCTGAGAGCAACCTTCACTATGAAATATATACTCGAAGGAGACTTTGTTACCAGCTATAATGCCACTTCTCTGGGCTCTCTGGGGAGTTGGTGTTGAGAGGCTTCCCACCACTCTTAGGGGTACATGCACACCCCCTCGCCCTCCATGTTGTAAATGTTACCTGACTCAGCTGAGCATCTGGCTTGCCACTGTGGAGTGGAGGAAGGTCCTTCATTGGAGATTGAACCAATCCTTGAGTACCAATGCCAGACAGAGGCTCCGGCTCTTTGGAAGACCCCCTCTTTCCTGATACACAGTGACCTACAAATTATTCTGTTTGATCTTGCCTTCTTGACTAAGTCTTGAGTGTTTACCTTGCCATGCCCCACCGTACAGCAGAGAGGAAAAAAGCTGAGAGAATAGCAGCTGCACAGTTTCAACAACCTCTGGGACAGGGGGTGACTGTCAAAAAGTCTAGACTCACTTGCGAGGGGAAGCTGCTTGCCTGCAAACCAGTAACACCACAGCATCCACCACCTAGCAGACACCATCCAAGACCAGCAGCTCCAGTTCAGCATCCTCATACCGTCCTGGGTGCTTTGTAGTACTGAGGCCACTGACTCCGCCTATGCGCTGTCCAGAGCTTATCGGGTCTACAACAGTTGCCACCACGAAACATCAACTCACGTTCCCCGGGTGTCTGCTTACTGCTAAGCCTGTCAGTGTTGCTACTGCTTTCACCCCCACCCGTGCTTCTACTCATCCCACTTATATTTCTGCACCTCCATGAGCAGAAAGATGAGTTGTTGATATACAGGGGAGAGGCACCAGCCACTAAAATACCACGTGAACAGAGCAACAGCTTCCAGGTTGAAGGGAAACACGGTACCACTTAGCTGTGTTAGGTTATGTCCGTGATCGAGGGGCTGGTAGACTCTTCGTGCTGGAGTCAGTGAGTAGAACCGCTGGGGTCCTACATGGATTGCTGGTCACTGGTCGCTGGAAGGCGGTTGATGACTTCGCAAGTGGTGGTTCCTGAAGAGGAGGGTAGGCAGAGAGCTTCAGCACAAGGTGTACTAAGATGAGTTGCCGGAATGAACTGTCATTCCTCGGGGCGTCGTCTGCTGGGGAGACTTTGGTCATCCCCTCTCTTCTCACCGGCATGGCCTAGCTGCGCACGTTTCCGGTGATTGCGAAAGGCTGGGGGTAGTTTTCCTTGTACGGTGAACCAGTATCTGGCGTTCGCTTAGGGGCAACACTATTACGTTTCTGCGTTTGGTATATCCCTCTCTCCATCTCGAGTAATTAAGTTGAGGGCTCATTTCAGTCATCCTTAATTTCTCATGTCTCTTAGAATTCTTGCTGGGTCTGTAGGCTCATGGTACCGTGTTCACGTCTCTCTTGGCACCGGTCTCTCGTCAGTACAATGTGACGCCAAGTGATGATGCGCAGTCAAAACATGGATGCGTGTACTTATGTACGCACGTTAGAAATTATACTTCTTTGGCGTGACTAAAATAAAATTTTATTACGTATGCAAATAATTTATGTAAGTAGGGAAACTATAAAATGATCGAAGAAAGACATTAAATACAATTAATAAAGGTTTGATTAAAGAACATAATTAAATACTTACAAAAATTAACCTCAAATACTTGAAAACACTTTCAAAATTTTAATTAATTTTTCACGGCACAATGTAAGTAAAATTAATAAATAAGATATATGTATTCTCAATGAATTACTGATATAAATGAAATGTTTTTCAATTTGCTTATTACATGAACTGATTTTCTGTCAGTTTTAAATATATCCACGTGCTATGTTGTGTACCTTGCGTTTGTATATAGCTAGACGATACGCGCATGCACGTTGGGTCATACCCCTACCACGTTCACTGTCAAATTTCGCTACACTGTGTGCGCGCAACTTCTGTTGCACACTAAACTTTTACCCTCAATGCGCCAAAAGAAGCATAACTTCAAAAAATACTTTAGCCCTTACACATCACATGTCAACCTCATTCCCGACTCCACATACCTAGGAGATTCAAGTCATTCAACTTTGCTTAAAGATAAGCAGATAGATGTGGCGGCACTATGGTAAACCTTCGCAGCGCATCTTCATAAACAGAAAAATTAGATACGGAAATGTGACTTGTGCATGTTGAAGCCGATAGACGTGGTGGCACGATGAACATTTGCAATGTGCGTTCACAAACAGACAACACTTGATATGTTTTCTATCATGTGTGTACTGGAATTTATATTAACCTTCTTCCAACAGAAATAAGGATGCATGTAGCACGTTATTTATGGTTTCACTCACATCTTATCTTATCAACGGCTGCGTTCTTTAAAATCTAAATAGATACACCTCNGCACGTTATTTATGGTTTCACTCACATCTTATCTTATCAACGGCTGCGTTCTTTAAAATCTAAATAGATACACCTCTCAGCTACCAGTGCTAGCCAACAACTATAAACTATTAACACCCCTTACTCCTCAGGCGGCCAAATGCTTCAGTGTTTGTCCTGCCATTGTGCTCTCGTTTGTTTGCTTGTGTTACTTCAACTTTGATTTCTCTTGGGTTTTGATTACTGATTGTTGTTGACTTTCTTGGAGGTGCCANGCACGTTATTTATGGTTTCACTCACATCTTATCTTATCAACGGCTGCGTTCTTTAAAATCTAAATAGATACACCTTTCAGCTACCAGTGCTAGCCAACAACTATAAACTATTAACACCCCTTACTCCTCAGGCGGCCAAATGCTTCAGTGTTTGTCCTGCCATTGTGTTCTCGCTTGTTTGCCTTCTCACTTTGCTTGTGTTACTTCAACTTTGATTTCTCTTGGGTTTTGATTACTGATTGTTGTTGACTTTCTTGGAGGTGCCANTTTGCTTGTGTTACTTCAACTTTGATTTCTCTTGGGTTTTGATTACTGATTGTTGTTGACTTTCTTGGAGGTGCCATCAGCCGTGTGGAAACCTACAAATTGACTCACAAATACAATCTTTGAACTGTGAAACCACTGCAAGTCTTCCTCCCAATTAATACAACTTCTCTGCCAACCGATCACACTTGACAAGAGCCAGATGCATTCTCGCTTACTCACTTTCAGCCTTCTCCCCTCCCACCCCTCAATTGGCCAGTCTTGTACTGGGCTTATCCACAGGGGTTCATCAGACATATCAGACAGATGTGACCTTCCGTGCATTTATACTGTCAATTGATATACGAGGTATGTAAAAAAAAAAAAA
>NQII01000258.1:457273-467646 GCA_002778355.1 Clitarchus hookeri
ATTATCAGCCATTTTGCATTTCAGTTTGTTTTTGACAGATATAAAGGTTAGACGTGTTTTGGTGTGCTTGGCGATTTTATGCTATCAAAAAAAATGGATCAAAGAATCTGTATTAAATTTTGTGTGAAAAATAAAATTAAGTGCTCCGACGCACTTAAAATGTTGACTGTGGCATTTGGTAAGTCTACTTTGAGCAAAAAAAATGTTTATAAGTGGTACAAGCTCTTCACAGAAGGGCGAGAAGATGTTAATGACGATGCCTGCCCTGGACGCCCCAGCACGTCAACAACCGATGAAAACGTTGAAGCAGTAAAGAAAATTGTTATGGAGAATCGTCGAATCACTATTAGAGAAGTTGCTGAGGATGTCGGCATATCAGTTGGCTCATGCC
Source organism: Clitarchus hookeri (assembly GCA_002778355.1). NCBI lineage: Eukaryota > Metazoa > Arthropoda > Insecta > Phasmatodea > Phasmatidae > Clitarchus > Clitarchus hookeri. The sequence goes on from NQII01000258.1 coordinate 457,665, forward strand.
ATGCAATTTTTTCGGATGTTTTGGGCATAAAACGTGTGGCAGCGAAGTTTGTTCCAAAATTGCTAAATTTTGATCAAAAGCACCGTTGCATGAGCATCGCTCAGGAGCTGTTGAATGACGTCAACGACGATCCAGATTTGCTCAAAAGGGTCATAACTGGTGACGAAACATGGGTTTATGGTTATGATGTTGAAACCAAAGCCCAATCATCCCAATGGAAGTGGCCAGAAGAGCCAAGACAGAAAAAGAGCACGTCAAGATCGGTCAAATGTGAAGATTTTGCTCACTGTTTTCTTTGATTACAATGGCGTGGTTCATAGTGAGTTCTTGCCAAAAGGTCGTACAGTCAATAAGGAATATTACCTTGAAGTTATGCGCCGTTTGCGTGAAGCAATACAAAGAAAACGCCTAGATTTGTGGCAAAACAATTCATGGCTTTTGCATCATAATAATGCACCTGCTCACACATCGTTGCTTTTTCGGGATTTTTTGGCCAAAAACAACACTGTAATCATGCCTCAGCCACTGTATTCACCGGATTTGGCCCCCTGCGACTTTTTCCTGTTCCCAAAACTGAAGAGACCCATGAAAGGACGGAGGTTTGCCATGACTGGGGAGATAAAGACAGCATCGCTGGGAGAACTCAAGGCCATACCAAAAAGCGCATATCAGAAGTGCTTCGAGGATAGGAAAAAGCGCTGGCACAAGTGTATTATAACTGAGGGGGATTACTTTGAAGGGGACAAAATAGATATTAATGAATAAATAAATATTTATAGAGAAAAATAAAAAGTCACCTTTTTTTTTAACAAACCTCGTAGGTGATTTGCGACGAAGTGAGCACCTTTGAAATCAACCTATGAAAAAAATCACTGCCCATAAATGCGTATATTTTAACGTAAGCAACGACAGCAATACTCACTGTTAAGTTGGCAGCAAACTACAAGTAGTTACGTGTCTTAACGTTGTACTTGTAAAGTTAAAAATTGTAACCTGCAATTCAGTTTCTTTATGCTGTACGCAAATAAGAATAAAATGTAACGTGATTGTAACACATATATGTTCTTAGCTCTTTCAGATCATCGCCTGGCTGACCTAACGCTCAAGTTAGCTGGTTCATTGTTTTGTTTTGGTTTCATTTTTCCCAGTACGTGCTCATGTGTGAACTAAACAGTTCATAACGTAATAAATAAAATGTTTTTATACATGTTCTGAGTGAAGTGGCATTGTTTGTTATTGATTTCTGCTGTACTTCCACATAGTTTATTGTCCCAGAAATTCTTGAAATTTCACTTGCCAACCTGAAAAAAGTGCTGCTTCATGCTATTGAAGTCTATATAAATTNACGCTCAAGTTAGCTGGTTCATTGTTTTGTTTTGGTTTCATTTTTCCCAGTACGTGCTCATGTGTGAACTAAACAGCGGTTTACGATCAATGTGATTTAAAATGTTTGTTCGTATCTTATCAAATAAAGAATTCATAACGTAATAAATAAAATGTTTTTATGCATGTTCTGAGTGAAGTGGCATTGTTTGTTATTGATTTCTGCTGTACTTCCACATAGTTTAGTGTCCCAGAAATTCTTGAAATTTCACTTGCCAACCTGAAAAAAGTGCTGCTTCATGCTATTGAAGTCTATATAAATTTTAAACATAGAATAAACTTAGGATGATTGTGTGTGTTATAATGTGTTTCAATTATGACAGCTTGAATAAATGTGTGCATGTTATTTAGTATTAAACGATACCCAAATTATGATTGTAGAGTTAATATCGAACAAAGATGTCACTCGTTTCAAAACAATAACTGCATGAAAATGTTTTATACTGTATGTGAAACATTCCTTAAGTGTTACGAGTACGTTAAAACAGTATTATAATGTCGGTCCGAACTGTTTAATTTGTATGAGCTGATATATCAAACACTAAGTACTAATTTCCACGACTATCCTTAAAGATACATAATTTGGGACAAAATTAAATTCTTCATTAAATGCATTGCCATTGGCTAGGTCTTGTTTTTTTTTATATTGTGATGAAGTTACATTCATATCTGCGTAAGCATTTAAATTTTATAAGCAAAGAGTGATTTTTTTTCGTGAGCAAAGCTGTAAGCCTTAGCAAACGTTGGTACTATGTGCTTTAGAAACTGTGTGGCTGGACAAATTTTCAGAAAACTTGCATTGAGTGACAAATATTACTGTGGAAGTATGCTGTAAAAATTTTGCTCTATTCTGTTCAACCATTGAGTTTCTTGACAATTGTTTTCGCTACAGTTGGTACTCGTAATGTTATAGCAATGCCTGGCATTTGCTTGTGCGTTGTCTTGTATCANCTTAAAGATACATAATTTGGGACAAAATTAAATTCTTCATTAAATGCATTGCCATTGGCTAGGTCTTGTTTTTTTTATATTGTGATGAAGTTACATTCATATCTGCGTAAGCATTTAAATTTTATAAGCAAAGAGTGATTTTTTTTCGTGAGCAAAGCTGTAAGCCTTAGCAAACGTTGGTACTATGTGCTTTAGAAACTGTGTGGCTGGACAAGTTTTCAGAAAACTTGCATTGAGTGACAAATATTACTGTGGAAGTATGCTGTAAAAATTTTGCTCTATTCTGTTCAACCATTGAGTTTCTTGACAATTGTTTTTGCTACAGTTGGTACTCATAATGTTATAGCAATGCCTGGCATTTGCTTGTGCGTTGTCTTGTATCAAAATATTGATTTGCGAGGTATTTATGAAATGTAATTCTACTCGTAAATGTCATTTAACAATTGTTAAAGACACGTTGCCTTCTGTATGAATGAGTAAAAACACTGTATTATCTAAAAATGTGCCTTTCCTTTAACGGACGAATGTTTCAGCTGCAACACTTTTTAAAGGTGAATGTTCAAAATGCCTTGGCGTTTTTATAATGGGAAAAATAATGTTTAAATATTCTGCAATTCTTTTGACAACGACGATGCATGATGCTTCCTATCCACTATTCTTTTCGACTTTGCATTATCACGTGCACCGAGGGATTCTAACCCCAACTGGCCACCTCCAACATAGTAAAAGGAAGTCACGTCATCGCCTCCGCCATTTGTAATGCCGCCGAGAAGCAGCAGCCGGCATGTAAGCCTTTGCTCCTAAGCAAGCGGCGGATACTGCCTGCATAATTGTTTTCACAGCTACTTTATTGTTATTGTTTGCTCTCATCTGCTCTTCAAGCTGACAGGCCCCTTCACCTGTCTTGGCCTTATACAAAGTCCATTGAACACCTAGTGCGTGTGTAGAGGTAGGAGATAGTACAGATCACCGTGTTTTATTCTCATGAGAGTAAAACATGTGTTCCAGGTAACTTCTCTCTTTCCTTGCTCAGAAGTGAATGTGTGCCTTTTCCACAACATGGTAAGCTCCACCCTAGAAGGGAGCTGCAGAGGACCGTGAATTGGCAACTGTTTCCCATGTAGAGTAGGACTGCGGGCAGCGCCTAACCAAGACTGCACGTACATCTCATACACCATAAAGTTGACAGCCACCCTTACTGTGGACCAGGTACGTTAAGGTACATGGTGCGCACGTATGGTAGAGCCCCAACCACTAGAAAGACACACAACGAAACATCTGGGTCAACTAAGTCAGCTAACCCATTCCCTCCAGAGCATATAAACTCGCCGGAGGGGGTGACAGGTCTGACAAGGCTTGACCCAGGAACCTCCCGCCTCCTCACCAGAGACCACCAGATGGCTGGGAAGCAGGCATCGTCAACTTGATGGGGTTTCTATTGGGAGTGGGATTAGCACATTTTGGAATATAGATCACGGAGCGTTGAACATGAAGAGGTGCGTTGGTGAGTATAGGTCTTGTTGGTACTCGTGATGTGGTATAGCTAGGTGTCAAGTTCAGGCATCTGACTACCTTGTCTTTAGATAAGGGCCAACTTGGAACTACTGACTTTTTTCTTTGGTGGTGTGGGAGGCAGTGTGTCATAGCATGTGGAACGTGCCAAAGCAGGCTCCTGTTCACTCCGGTAGAGCTGGTGGATGTGTCCCTGTGCCGAGCAGCTTCCTCTCTCTTCCAAGTGTAGACTCGACTGGCACCCTGTTCACTACTCTCCAGGCCTCCAACCAAGACTAACCCCTGTTTGGCTGCTTTATCTCGCCCAGTCCTGTGACAAGGCATAGGAGGTAATAGTATAGAGAGATGGACAGTAGGTGTACCGTAGCGGTAGGCACGGCCAGAGGAAGAATGGATAGAAAGGTGGATGGGGTAGGTAGACCTGAACTACAGGTCTCCAGCAAGTATGTTGGCTGGGTGGGACATCGCCGGCAAACCCAAGCACTTGACAGAAGATGTCTGCAGTGGGATAGGGGCAACCGCTCTGGTGTTACTCAGGAAGGTGGGACGTCGTCATACATCCAAGCATCACGTAGAGATGGTTCTCCCTGAAGGTTAGTTTGGGAACAGTGGGTGCGGCTCGTGACTACTCCTGCAATGCAAGAGTGTTAGAGGTTCTATGGAAGAAGCAGGAGATAGCGTGAGCAGGTAGAGGAGTGACGTGTGATGCTTCCTACTCATTATTATTATTCGACTCCGCATCAAAACGTGCGCATGACTTGCCTCTGAGGGAATCAAACCCCGACTGGACACCTCCAAGACCAGCACCCATGTAATGATAGGACGTCATGTCGTCGCCCTCCGCAACTTGTAAACTCGCTGAGAAACAGCCGTGAGCATGCAAGAGTTTGCCCCTAAGCGAGCAGTGGATGCAGCCCGCAAACACCCTCAAACCTCCCCGCCGCTACCCTGCCAAGAAACGGCTACAGTCCTCCTCAGGGCTCTCCTAGACCTTCCAGTCTTCAACCAGCTCTTCAGCTGACGACACCTTCCCTTAACACAGCAGCCAAAGAGTCGTCGCAGGTACTTCTGGAGTACACTTTAGCTAAGGGTTTGTTGCCTGCCACACTCTAACAGGATGAAGTTTATCACCTTTCCTGTCCATGACGTTCGCTCACCGACGAGGGAGCAGGAGGAACGCACGGAGGACAGCTGCTATCCTTGCATCTCACAACCCTCTAAGTAATATCAACCCACACCAGCCCTCAGCTGCCTGTCTCCACGGGAGAGAGCACAAGCCACCCTGCAATTAGTGGAGCCTCACTCCACTACCCATCCTGCCAACTATTCGGCCTCCCAGTTAGGGTTACCGGAGCTGCTCACCCCGCCGTCGAACTACTTCACCCGTGTGTCCAACGCCCAGAGGCATCACCTCGCCCTCACAGATTTTGTACACAGTAGACGCCTGACGTACTTTTATATAAGGTACCAGCACGAGGTCGACAAGTCATTCTAAAGACGTCTCCGCAGTAGAGTCCACCCCCAACTTGCGCAACTGACCTGGCGGAGAATTAAAAACCCTACCCCACTCTTGACGTGACGTCCCTCTTCCTAGGCCGTCACATGTCAGAAGAAGAGAGACCTGTGAGTGATAACTCAACAAAGTTAGGATTATGTCTGTTTATTGCCCGAACAGTTAACACACATAAACCAGCCTGTACCCTCACTAGGGCTTGAAGGGCTAATCCTACGATGCCAACCAGAGCGACACCTAGACTCAGTAGACACAGAGGTGTAGCGGTGAGGGTGACCTCAGTCGTACGGTACTCGGACTCGTGACTCGACCTCAGTCATACGGTACTCGAACTCATGACTAAATGCAAAGCTACTGGGTAGCTGAGAAGTGCGTAACGCTTCGGTGATGGGCAGCGTGGTGATCTAGACTAATGAACAACAATCAGCTAGTGGTAGCGAAGACTGAAGAAGTCAGTGCGTGGTCTGGCAGAGTGACGCCCTACGAATGAGCCACGTGAGACAGCCTCAAACTACGGGCGACTGGCTCTATATACATACCCTCATCACAGTGACAGCGTGGGGCGTGCGGGGGTAGCAGATGTTCGCGAAGAAAGAGGGCAGCGAAGAAGTGGCGGAGATGATCGATGGCGGCCCGTTTCCCCTCCATGGCCGAAAGAATAAATAGTAGTACCGTGGTGCGAAGCAAGTTACGGGTCAAACAGTAGCGTGAGCTGGGCCGAGCCAACCCTGGGCTTCAAGGTGAGCAGTGGCGCGTGCAGCATAATATCTCTTCTTAGGAGGGGACCACGGCTGTCGTGAGGCTAAACTGGAATGACGACGCCCGTGGCGCGTCAAGTGCCTGCTAGTAGTTATGTTGCACTCTTTTCAAACATTTTTCCCTCCAGTGATGAGAGGTTATTTATACTTCTGGGCACCATTTTATTCTTAAGATTTTATTCTTAAGATGTCTACATTTTTAATTCACAATTAATTTATAATTTAATTTAATTTGTTTTTATTCCAGAGGTGATTAAATATGAACACAATCCACTATGTAAAAATTTGCGCTGCTCATGTTTTTTTTAAACATTTTTGATGACAAGGGAAGGGTAATTCTATGCTTATCGTGTATCATTTTATTCTGAACATGTCTGCCTATTAAATTTTATCAATATTTAATTTAAAAAACGTTTTTGTTTCATGCTAGTAACAAATACAGGCTTTAAGCAAACATGCACTTTAAACACTCGTAAAATGGGGTTCTACTGTATTTTGTGAACTGGGCACATGAAGTCATGTTCACATGTCTCTAACGGAAAAATAATATGTTTTTATTAATAAAATGTAAATTTAAATATTGGGGTAATGCCCCACTTATGCAGAAAAAGAATTCTGATCAAGTTAAAATTAACGAAAAAGCAGACCGCAATGCCACACATACATCTAACAAAAATGGTGGCGATACAACCTGTGTTTACATTTCCAGTGAGGAAATTATACATTTCATATTATTAACATTGATTAAATGTTAACTAATTTAATACGGTGATGTATTCTGAGCAAAATGGTACCCCAGTTATACAGAAAAGACTACAGAGCAATCTAAAATTAACAAAAAAGCAGAGAGCAATATCATGCATTGCAATATGGCTTGTGTAAACATTTTCCGTGAGGAAATGAGATGTTTTACATTAATAAAATAATAATATTTTAACATGTAGACATAATCACTTCAAAACAGATGCAAAAAATACTTAATAAGAACAATTTTGAATGAAACATCAACATGTAAACAAGAAATTGAATATAACACTTTATCACTTACAATTAAACATATTATTTTTTATTGTTACAGTTTGGCATTAATAAAGTTCACTGAAGGAGAAGTAATTTGTATTGCCACAGGAAAATATGACACATTAGGAGAGAGTGCACCGCTTTCTTTAGCATTTAATTAACACATGGCAGCGGCATTACGTATTTTCTGCCTACAATGACGCGTAAAATGAGGGAATACGTAGCTTCTACATATGTGGACTCTAGACAGTTTTTATGCTTATTTTTTTAAAACACGGCAGCATTATTAAATCATGTATTTTCCTTTTATAAAACATATGAAAGAAGGGAGACAATGTTTATAAGAACATTGCAAATGCGTGCCTGCATCCATCTGCTATTTATGAAATTTCAAATTTTTGCACAAGTGTTATGGCCTGTCTCTTGCTTCCACTCATGTTAGAATAAATAATATAAAAAAAAGTAGGGTAGGTTGTCAACAACTATAAAAAAAATTAATCCAAAAAATTTGTCTTAAAATTGAAATAAGTCGTCAAATAGAAATTAGTCATGTGCGAGTCTCTACAATATTGAGAATGATTTGAGACAGAAAATTTTTCGATCTCTTTGCGAGATAAATTCTTTTGAAGAATTTTACTCATTGTAAAAGCATCAACAAATAGGTCATAGTTTGATAGTATTCCACGGGGCATGTTAAAGCAAGTCACAATTATCCAGGTAGAAGCCATTACACTTTGAATTAAAGAAGCTAAATTGTATTTACGTTCACAAAAAAATTATTAAAAACTAGTGCACTTTGATCACAACATAAAATGATAAATGTAAATAATTAATTACGCAGTTGTAATTACGTTGAAATAAAGAAGAAAAATATGACATGTATATATATGAAAATGTATAAAGATAATAGCACATTGATCACGACATAAAACAGTAAAACAATGAATTCCATCTGCAGCTGTAATGTTTACATTGACGTATGCACACGTTCCATAAATAACATAAACACGAAGCAACACTTGGCATTTACGAAATTAACCTTGAACATGACTTGAATCAATAGGTAATAAATGTTACGAATTTTGTGGTCGAAGTTGAAACTAACCTCGTCTATACATCCATGACAGTTACAAGAGATTGACTTTCAACATAATTCTTCCTTTTGTAAACAAAAAAATATTTCTGTAGCCTCAGCGCGTGGTTTTCTATCTTTGGCCGGTGCTGTGAGTGCGGTACCTTCTGTGTGTTGTGACGTGCTTTGTATTCTAGCTAGACCTTTCTAGTTATTCAATTTTGTGATTTTCTAAATTTCGAGCTTAGACATGTGGGAAATTTAGAGTTTTTCTGTATATTACTTGCTGTAAAGGTGCATTTTGCACCACATTAGAGCAGATTATATTAGTAAACAAACATAGTAACAGTAGGATAGTCTTTGCACGCGATGGAAGCAAGTATTTCTGACAATAGAAAGGACAAAGTTGGACTATACTGATTTTTTCCCTTGTAAATTAATATTTCTCATTCGTATTGTTTTGTGGAATCTTTATAACAATAACTAAGAAGTAATGATTTCTATATCACTAATTTTGATTTTTTTTAGGAGCATCTACCAAAACGAAATAGTACTGTTTTAATTTTTGTACAAATATTTGGATTATGTAAATAACTTATGTCATTTAAATTGAAACTCATAAAGTGACAATGACAGTTTTGAAGTGTCTACTCAATAAATTTACCCTTTCATTTGATACACATTTTGTTAATAAGAAATAAGTTGCTGATAAATTGATAACCTAGTAAATCAGAATAAATCCTTTTTTTTAATAACCATTGTCGTATTTGAATTTAACAGAATTCTTTGTCTTATCTCAATTCTTGAAAATATTTCTCATCTCGTCTCAATTTTGTCTCAAACTTAAAAAAAGTGCTTCAAGCACACCTCTAATAGAAATCATATTCGGTGAAGAAAAGCCAAAAATCTCAATTATTATAGCACTAAGCCAGTCAAAAACTTACGTAGCAACAAGCAAACTCCTCAGGAATAATACAGAACAAGATGGGTGGAACAGCCAAAATAAAAAGAGGGTAAAAGGATGAGTTTTTTTGTCCCTTGTGGATGCATTAGCATTGACATTGGCTTGCCCTGCTGCCACAGGCATGGCATGGAATGTGCCATGCTGCGCATGTGTATCTCAGCAGAAAAGTACAGTGTGGAAAAGTTAACTGCACCAGCAGAGGCAGCGCTGTAGAACAGCTGTCAGGTCAATGACCTTGTTTGTGTATTGCATGCTAGTGATGGTCAATTTTAATGAATTTATGCATTTTTTAATTTCCAACATGCAACGCATTGCGCAAGGGCACAGTCCATACAACCTGTATTGTTTTTTGAAGTTGCAGCTTTAAAATGTGTTTTAATAGATTTTCAAAACAATTTTTTTTTGTTTTTAACATTTTTTTGATTAATTTTTTTTCTATTATTTATTGTTTCTGAAAATTTGTCTGTATGAACGAGGTGTCTGTATGAAACGGGTGCCATATAAATGAGGTTGGAATGTAATTATTTGTACGTACACAAAGTTACCAAGTTTAAGTAATAATAATAATTAAAAAAAAAAAAAAAAAAAAAAACTAAGCATAATAAGTTGTCAACACAACAGTAATAAAAAACCTAGAGAAATCCAAGTTTTAATAACACAAAGTGAGAAGCCAACCAAGCAAGCACAGAATGGCAGGACAAAAAGTGACAGTCGTGTTCTGTGCGAAAACAATTCCGCCTAGTGAGGGGTAGAGGGTGGGCAATGTCATAATAAATATTGCCTAGTGTTGGTGACTAGGGAGGGAGGGA
>NQII01000258.1:467662-484475 GCA_002778355.1 Clitarchus hookeri
TTTTTAGATATGTGCTACATCCTGTACAATCTCGCCAAGAGGAATGAAACCTTCAGCAACCAAAAAAATTGCAACAAATTTATTTTCCAGCACACTCCCCTCAAATTTTAGACTTCTTTCATCCAAATTTTCCACGGTTCTTCAATAATGAGTTGTTGGATGCTATAAATGAGGTCAATACATAGAGGTTCTACTGTAATAAAGGACTTAACATGCAAAAGTTTGGTAATCACTTACGATTTTTGAACAAAGAAATCAATGCAAATATGCATGTGTCTTCCAATTCCATAATAAATTAAACTCATGGCAACTGTTAAAAGACAGTATGCAAAAAAACTGAACACAAGAAAAACTCTCATTTAAACAATTTAAAAATTAATTTTATTGAATATGAATTACAGCTGGTAACAAATACCCCAACAATCAAAATATAATTAAAATTTCAGTCACCTTTCTTCAACACAGCTCACACCACCACTTAAAAGCTGATTTAAACACACAACGTTAAGTTCCAACTGAATGACACATAAAGGCATATTGTCCCGCTTAATTAATATTACTGTTGTTACGTATGAGGCAGAGTATGAGGGTGAATCTGTACTCCACTTGGTGCAAATTCCTAATCTGGCAGTGTGGTAGCATGCTACTTGTAAAGGGATGTTAGAATGCAGCATGCATCAAGGTCACAGTCATTCTGTATCACACTTAAGGGTCCCAACACGTTCAATTGTCTGCTGCACTAGTACTGGTGGAGGCAGCAGCTGGTTGCTTGTAGTGACGGTACTCTGGCTTCAACTCCCACGTGTTTTTGAAAGGTGCTTTCAGGTTATAGTTGCACACTTCTTTCAGGATTTCTTTCAGGTAAGTCTAGGTAAACATAGATAAAACCATACTAGTTATACCAGGTACCAAACACAAAAACTACACCACACAACCACATTTTTTTGTCTAGTTTTCTCTGGAAATAAAGGCTAAATGAGACTCTTCTCCTGTCTTTGTGTGTGCATGTTCAACAACTTTTAAATCTTGCACCAAATTTCACCAACAGTATATATTTTAACACCAATATGTATTAACACTAAAAACAATATTTTAACATCAACTTCTATGTTTTAAGATCAAAAACCTATGTGTTTGTATTTTGAATTATTTTTATTTATTTTCTTATAAATTTATGCATGTGTATTTAAAAAAAATTACATTAATTTAATTTTAATCTANAATTATTTTTATTTATTTTCTTATAAATTTATGCATGTGTATTTAAAAAAAATTACATTAATTTAATTTTAATCTAGTAGATTTATAATTAGTTAAACATACTTGTGTTGAAATATATACTGCCTAAAATTTTCACATGTAAATGTAAAATTTTAGGTTTTGTAATTATTGTAAATCTGTTAAAAATTTAGATGGATTGTTTTTATGGCAATGGAAAATATTGTATAAATTGTAATAACAAAATAGCCTCAGGTAAAGAAATTTTAAAAGTTTCNGTTTTTATGGCAATGGAAAATATTGTATAAATTGTAATAACAAAATAGCCTCAGGTAAAGAAATTTTAAAAGTTTTTTTAAATAACTATAGAAAAACAAAATTACAAAAAATTTTGCAGAACATATAAACCAAGAAAAATTAAAACTAAGAATTCAGTACCATTTTCTCTTCTTATGATNACAAAAAATTTTGCAGAACATATAAACCAAGAAAAATTAAAACTAAGAATTCAGTACCATTTTCTCTTCTTATGATACAAATAATGATAATCACTAACTAGTTTATTATCTAAATTTGTATCTTATTTATTTTCTACATTAATTTAGAGTTTCTTAAGCAAACTCTATTAACTCTATAAATTTATTGTTTTCTTTATCCTAAACTGTAATTTTAGCACATCCATCCATTCTTTAGCATTATTGCATCTAAACATTTTGTTTGGTAATCTTCATCTAATAAACTATTTAACTCATCTTGTTTGTTGGTAATGTCTTTTATTGTTATAAAATAAATCTAACATTTTAGAATAAAAATCTTTGGAGTTAATTAACAATATATAAAAAATATATAGGTGTTTAAATTAACTTTACTTGTGGTATAAATTAAACATTTTTGTATACAAAATACGAGAGGATTTTAAAATGAACCTATTTACTAAAGATATTCCTGTTTGGAATAGCGATGTGGAAGTATTTATAACAAAAGATAAAATAAACAAAAAAAGAATAGTTCCATAAAAATTATTTAGATTATAATATTTATACAGAATGTATCTAAATTCGACCGACAAACGTCAGTGGCAAGTTGGATCTGAAGCACTAGATTATTACAAATATTGGAGAAAATATTTAAGATGGAACACCGAGTTTCTGGACAATGTGCAAGTGAAACATGATCTACAAACAGTGCAAAACCTGTAGTTGTCATCAAATTATTTCATTAAAATAATCACGGTTGCTACTCTGCAAGCCATTCACCATGACACATCAGCATATATGGGATTTTATTGATGGATTATGAATTGGCATGTCACAATTGACGAAAAAGGTTACCTTGTATAAATACTAGGGATGGGTCGAATAACAAAAAATATCTGTTCCAGTTCCGGTACCGATTCTACCATTTAAATATCGGTTCCAGTATTTGGTTTTATTTTGGAATACTTGCCTTTTGCTTGCAACTTTATTAAACCAATGCAGGTAAAATTCATTAAATGTTATATTTAACCTATGGAAGAATTGAACAATAACAAAGTGTGAAGATAAGTTTTAATGTATACAGATAAACTTGTATTAAATTTATTTAAAGTTGGTAAATATGTAACAAGTTATTCTTTTTTTACATTAATATTAAGTGATTGTGATATGTTTGGAAAATACTTTAATTAAATAACCCGTGGTGCTAAAAGCCAAAATATTGTGGCGTGCACTGTAGGATAGAGGTAACCTATGGTCCTCCTCGTTAAAAGAAGGTCAAAAACTGTGGTGGGCGGCTGGCTTCCTTTTTCTTTACATCTTTTATGCAGTGACCTGCTGGTTTTTTTTTGCAGTGCTGGAATGTAACACCTCTAAAACATCTCTTCTTCTTCCTCTCCCCTCCCACACAGAACTAAAAGGCTTAAAGGAATGTATCGATTGGCTCAGCTAGGTGAGGGGGGGGGGGTGTTGAGAGATAAAGAGAGAGAAAAGGGAGAGGAGTGTTGATGTAAGAGGAGAGATGAGATAACAGACTGTTCCCCTACACTTCCCTCCCAACCTCATAAACAGTTTATGACTACCACTCCTTAATTTTTTTTCCGTGTATAACATGCACCCCAGAAATTTGTTCCCTTATTTTGGGGAAAAAAGGGCATGCTATGCACGAATAAACACAGTAGTTATTTTTGTAACAACAGAGTTTTGCCATTGCTGTGTAGAAATGAGAACAGAGTAGTTGTTAACCTAAAACTGGTTCGGAGTCAAACCTCAAGAACCAGTATAAATTGGAACCGAAGAACCGAACCAACCCATACCTAGTAAATACCCTAACCATTTTCACGGAATTTTTTTTGGAAATTTCTAAAGAATATGTACAAAACCTATCAGATGGGCAAAATGCAAAACCACCAAGAACAAAGAGTTGCAGAAATCAAGGGGGTAAGATAACAGCGAGAGGTACATAACAGTGGCGTTGCAAAATGCAGTAATTTACAATAAATCTCAAACAATAGAAAATGACATCTCTCTGTGTGCCATTACCATGGTTGGACNCAAAATGCAGTAATTTACAATAAATCTCAAACAATAGAAAATGACATCTCTCTGTGTGCCATTACCATGGTTGGACACTCAAGAATGCTGAACGACTTGTGACTTATCAAACATAAGTATTACAATAACAGAGGATAGCACCGTAATGTGTACAATAATGTAGCATGTCAAAAAACAACAAATAATTGAAGGACAACATCAATATCCATATCACAGTTACCAAATGTCTCTTTTGTGTAATAATCAACTTTTGTTTTGATCGTGGGTGAGATGGANGCAAAATGCAGTAATTTACAATAAATCTCAAACAATAGAAAATGACATCTCTCTGTGTGCCATTACCATGGTTGGAGACTCAAGAATGCTGAACGACTTGTGACTTATCAAACATAAGTATTAAAATAACAGAGGATACCACCGTAATGTGTGCAATAATGTAGCATGTCAAAAAACAACAAATAATTGAAGGACAACATCAATATCCATATCACAGTCTCTTTTGTGTAATAATCAACTTTTGTTTTGATCGTGGGTGAGATGTACGTTGTAAATTAACTTTGTGAAATGGTTGTCATGGCCCACTCGTATACAAGGCTTGTGAGAGGAAACAGTTTGTATTCAGGTATCACAACACGTTTGAATGATGGATGGCATAATACAATATATGGAGGAATAAATTACCTGTCATAGTGGCCTAACATACAGGCTGCCACACATCACACACCATCAAGTGGAGGGTCTTTGGCATATATGTTCTGTGATATTTTCAGTTGTGAACTCAACNACTTTTGTTTTGATCGTGGGTGAGATGTACGTTGTAAATTAACTTTGTGAAATGGTTGTCATGGCCCACTCGTATACAAGGCTTGTGAGAGGAAACAGTTTGTATTCAGGTATCACAACACGTTTGAATGATGGATGGCATAATACAATATATGGAGGAATAAATTACCTGTCATAGTGGCCTAACATACAGGCTGCCACACATCACACACCATCAAGTGGAGGGTCTTTGGCATATATGTTCTGTGATATGTTCAGTTGTGAACTCCAGCCAAAACCATCGTACTAGTGTTTAGCGGAGTGGTAACAGAGGCGTATTCACCTTGTATACGTGGCTGCTCAGTGCAACAGTAGAGCTGCAGCAAGCATGTACAGGGAAAAGTGTCCAAATATACGGGTGCCACTTCCATTCAACGTTCACAGCAATTGATTGATAAAAGACTTTGCGATGTGGGCACATTTACGATGAGTAAAATAGTCATGCAGTGTGTTTAGGTTTCATAATAGCGGTCATTTTACACTGTGAAACGGAGTTGTACCTGTCCCGATACTGTAAATGTGACAGGTGTACAGACTTAACACTGGCTGTCCAGTTCAGTACGAACACCACATTTGGAGGGGGAGGAGTTGCGGAGGTTCCACGAGTCGCCATGTACCAGCACCCATCAAGTGGCACATGCGTTCCGCACTGAACACATGAATGTGTNCGGAGGTTCCACGAGTCGCCATGTACCAGCACCCATCAAGTGGCACATGCGTTCCGCACTGAACACATGAATGTGTGGAGAACTGTGAATGAACAACTGCTCCATGCATATGGCTTACAGAAAGTGCATCAATTTAAGGTTGAAAACTACCCACGATGTTTACAGTTCATGCAGCGATGTTTCCAACGTTGTGCAGCAGAGCCACAATTCCCAAGTGTTATGTTGTTTACCAATGAAGTGCGATTCACAATGGACTATGCGTTGACGTCTCTTAACAGCCATGTACCCTTTACCTGTGGTTAGCAGGAGCAATTTGGTATTAATCTATGGGCTGGTTAGAAGATGTTCCATTTGGGATTTGACAATAAATGTGGCTGCACCATGACAGTGCACCACCGCATTTTGGTGCACATGTTCGAGAGTACCTTGACGCCACATTTTCAGGAAAATGGATAGGCCACGGTAGGCAGAGACGTTATGGCCTGCGCGATCCCCAAATCTTTCATAGTTTGACTTTTACTTCTGAGGTGCTATGAAGAGTTCGGTGTACGAGACTACAATAGTGTGTCTGGAGAATCTCGTGGCGAGAATACACGCAGTTGCCAAAGTCATAAGAACCACACTCTGCGTATTTGACTGTGTTTGGCAATTGTGGCATCATCGATGTACAATCTGTGGCAAGGTTGGAGGCTGATGGTTAGAGGACATGATCTATACTCTGTCTCATGTAAGTTGGCGAGATTTTGACAGGTCTGCGAAAATCTGGCTTTGTTTTTTGTTGAATCTTTGTTAGCATTAAGCTTTTGAATTAGCTTGTATTTACTAAAGTGTTTTGCACGTAAGAGTTTTGTCTGTAGTTTTAACTCTAATCATTTTTATTTATATCCTTTGCCCATATAATAGGCCTACTCCTTGTATGTTATAAAATCTCTGCACACTCTACTTGGTTTTTTATTTGTACGTTAATTGTGGAATAACCTCATTTTAATTAGATTTACTTTACAGCTGTACCNCTGGTTGTAGTAGCTTTGTTGTATACGCTTTGTAGTGGAAAGTGTCTTTTAAGTTCCTAGTTTTTAGTTTGCCTATATTCGGTACTTCGGAAATGAACCGGTCACGGAATCCCATTACAAACCGTCGGAGGCAGGCAAATATTATTTGAGCGGCAAAGCAAGTGGGCGAAATGATTTGCACTGGCCAGATGGAAAGGTGTTCAGTTACTGTATCAACAAGACTGCAGAAATTTTGGGTATCTCCGCTGGAACTGTCCGCAGGTATGTACAAAGTAATTTTGTGTGTTCATGTAATATACAGGCACCCTTTCAATTTACTTACATAGTTTTATAATTTGCAGTCATATGCTAACACAGAAACCCTAGGTTTAAGATGGATTAAGATGTGACCAGACTTCATAGAGCATAACAATTTTCTAGTAGTAAATTATACAATTTTTAATAGCTATGTAGAATAAACTTTCACATGTTTAGTTTTTCATTACTTACGCTGTTATTAGTCTTACTTGTCAAGCTGTTTGAAAACCCTTACGATACTATCCAAACCCACAACCGATAGATTCTGATAATAATCACGCCGTTAAAATACTGTAGGATTCGCCGCCTGATGAAGCTGGCTTAGCCAGCGAAACGTCGTGGTCGCGCAACCACAAGGAAAATGTGTCTCCTTTCTTTGTGTGTATGCACCTGTCGACAAGTAGTACACTGTAAGTACTTGAATTCCTGTTCTTATATATATCAATATATCAACAGTACCAGTTGTAGACTATCTGCATTGTTTTGCATTCACGTAGTGTTAAAAAACAATTGATGCACGTAATATTTTGGCAAATGTACCATCTGTTTTGAATGGACATTAATGGAAAAACAAACTATTGGTGATCGTTGAATGGGGTCAGCAATTAGCATTGTTTATATGGGAATTTTGATGGGCTCAAAATAAATAGCAGAGAAATATGGTAAAATGTAACCAACACGAATGAATAACCAATAAACCACTGTATACCACAAAATGCATACAGAATAGTTGAACTGAATTTATTTACAAAATATTAAAATACTGCAGTGACATCTGTTACCGGTAGTGTTAACAATTATACACTAATGTTGTTGGGAGAAAAAAAAACACACATACACACGCACGCACGGAATTACACAGTGGATTCATTAAAAATGGTGGGGTTTTGCGTATTTACACAAGATGACCTTTTTCATAAATTGTGATATGAGGATTTATGATCCATCAATAAAATCCCAAATATGCTACTGCATCATGGCGAATGGCTCGCAATACAGGTAGTAACTGTGATTATTTCCATGAATTAATTTGATAACAGTGTATAAACACCTTGTTATTGAATGGAAACAATTCTAAATGAGAACCAGTTTCATACTGTTGTGTCTCAGCCGAGTTATTCCAGTTACTGTAAATCCTTTAAAATGCAAAAAAAAAAAATGGTACCTCGTTTGAAACAAATATGACCACCACAAGAAAAGTGATCACAATGAAATTAAAATAATGGTAATTTCAAAGTACCAACATGAGGTTATAGCACAAAACAAATCAGATTTTAAAAAAATGGACAAGCAACTATTTAATTTCTCTTAGACATCTTCATTTGGAATGACCCATTAGCACAATTGGAAGGAACTCAAACATTACACTGTTGTGTTTAGATGACAAATCAAAGAAATTGTGTGCAAGGAAAAACTGATTTTAATCAATGCTGAAAATGTTAGCGACTCCAACACACACATTCGAGAGCCTGAAATTCATCTTTTATCCTGAGACTGGTGGGAATGAACTGAAAACTTTAAGAACTGAATTTAGTAAAATTTTGGGAGTTTTTAAATATTTAAATTTTCAGCTTGACAACTTTGGTGGAACACGACTTTATCAGGTAGCAAAATTCTGAGGTAACTAATATTCACTCAACTGGTAATAAAACCCAGGCAATACACAAAGTGATAACTTTCTTTGAATTTATAAATAGTGACAAGATTTTAAAGTTTTATTTTAAGGCAAATTACATTTTTAGAAATATCGGATTCTGATGTTATCTGTTTTATTATGGAAAACTCATAAATTGAAACTAAATTACTCAAATGATGCATTATTTAGAGCCAAAATTTAACTGTGTTATATTAATGTAAATTTTATTATTAAAAATTGTGGAACAGTTAACAATTATTACATTTTTTTTAAACTAAGATAACACAGAGCATTGTCATAGGTTAAAAATCACTTTTTAGGGATTTAAGTTTTTCTCCAACACATATGTTGAGGTTCCTAGACAATGTGGATTCTTTTTGTTGTAATTTTACACAAATGCCTTGGATATGGTTTTANCACATATGTTGAGGTTCCTAGACAATGTGGATTCTTTTTGTTGTAATTTTACACAAATGCCTTGGATATGGTTTTATTTCCATCCTGGAAATGAAACTATTTTTATATTTGCTTTACAATTTTGCTTTTCTCATTAAATAATTATTTTATTCTTATCTACATAGCATCTGATACTTACTGCTGTTATTCACTCAACATGAATGATATAAACCTAAAATCATTTTTCTTCTGCCATCATCTGAACAATGAAATTATTCTTATCATCAGATTTATAAATTTTTGGATAAAAATTCTTGGTCACTGTTTTGCAGATAAAATAGTGTATTTTGGCTAACAGTGCCACAAATACAGCCCATTCTCTCCTCCAAATGCATGTACACATGCTCTCGCATGTCTATATAATGCTAATTTATCTACAAAAAACAAGATTCACAGTAATACANAAATGCATGTACACATGCTCTCGCATGTCTATATAATGCTAATTTATCTACAAAAAACAAGATTCACAGTAATACGAACAACTTGAATAACATATGAAAACTTACAACAGGCTGTTTAGTAATTAAAACCAAGTCCTTGATGTTATAATACTGATGTTTTTCAAATGCAGCAAACAGCATCTCCAAGACAGCATCCTTGTCATCACGTGCTTTCTTTCCCTCTGCTTTCTTCTTTTCTTCATATTCAATCTGAAATAATACAAAGAAATCACTGCTACTGCAGACAAGTCAAACCTCCATATGACCAAATTATTGAAGGGACCGAAATATTGTGTGTCTGCTATAAGGAGGTATGTTTTATGGAGGTTACCTACAATGCTCAGTTAATCCATGGTAATTTAAATTTTGTCACAGATCATACTGAACAGATTACCTACGTTAACTAAATAAAATGCATCTCTTTAGACTTTACAGTAAGGATCAAAGTAATTAATCTCTACGTAGTATGTATTAATAAAATCCTAAAATTAAGTAACCCATTTGTTTATATAAAACGACTATATAAATACCAGACAAAGTACTTAAAACTGCAACATATATTTTTAAAGTCAATTTCACAGTCCAATTATTTAAAACGCATTGCAAACAATTACAATAACCTACTTCATATGATTAATAAGTAAATCTAATAGTTAAAAACTGACAAATAAAATCAAACGCTGGTGGACAGAGTTTCACCATGCGGTTGCAAGGTGGGAAGGTAAAGAGAGTGAGGAAAGGAGAGGGTGGTATATTTATGGGTAGCTACTGACATTAATTGAAAACTCTGTTTCCTCCCTCACCATGGCTCCAATAAAGACAGACAAAAAAGTTTCATAAACCTTGTCACAAAAGACCGAAGAAATGAACAAAGTCACACATCAATGCATGGGCAGGACTGAGCAAAAGGTCCGGCAGCAAGGGATAAGGGAAACATTAAGTTTTATATTTCATCCCCAGCATTCCATTCTGAGTCTCCCTTTTATACCTGTAGGTTGGCCTGCTTCCGCTATCGGTCTCCCTCTTGCTCGTTAATTTGCCCTTCAGCCAGCAGCTATATTTTATTACAAAAGAAACGCAACTCTGCTTCTTTTATCTTATCATCGCACATGGGTGTGGCATATTTTTATGAACTACCAAAGATAAAATACCATGCAGTGCATTACACTTACTTTCGGTACGCAAAGGTTAAAAATATGCATTGTTCGTATGGACATTAGGCGGGACCAAATGGAGTATTGCATACATTGAATATTCGTTAAGGGAGGTTTTACTCTACCCAAAATGTGTATCAACTTTTCAATTTGATAATCTTTATATCATTCACAGAATGGCAAGGAGATAACATCTTTATATGCTAATGGTCATGTTAAGTATGGCCATGTCTCAACTGGCACAGACAGTGCTCTCTCATTCTCTCCCATGACATTGTAATGTGGCCACGGCTCGTTAAACCATATGTATAATATCAAGCCCCTCAGTTGGGCGCCATCTTGTAATGTTCCGCACTTATTACACTGCCGAATGTTTACGTTTCCACAGCTTGCTCAATCAAAGGTAGTAAAACGAGACTAAGTACAATTGAAAGCCGGTTTATTAAGAAGAAGTTCCAAAGTATTTTGTTCTATACTTTACTTTTCATTTGAAATACACAGTTCACATACGAAGGTCCAGTATGCAGAGTACGAACGGTTCAGAGATAAATATCCAAGTACAGACCAGCGCCACAGTCGTTTACAGTTTATTAATGTCTCAAACTTGCATTGCAAGACTAAGTTATGAAGGNAAGTACAGACCAGCGCCACAGTCGTTTACAGTTTATTAATGTCTCAAACTTGCATTGCAAGACTAAGTTATGAAGGCAGGAGGGATGTTCATTCCATCCTGGCACCCTAACGACCCCCCACACCGGCGGAAATAAGTTGATAGAATTTAGGTGACGTTAAACTGAAAAAAAAAATNCTCTGCCTGAACCTGCTCAGAAAACCTCTGTAGACTAAGTTACGTGCCAAGCATCCCGGCCATCACGCAATAATAGGTTAAATATTGTCAAGGCATTATATTTAATAAGATTCATACTTTTCTAAATTGCACTTTGACGTCAGTTGGCAATAAAGTGTCAATGGTACACCGGCTCAGTATCCCTTAAGCACTAAGGAAACTGAACCTCCTTAATGAGGTTTTTAGAGGCAGTATGGGCCAATGCATTTTAATCCTGGGGGCATCTGGCCCTGGTTCACCAGAGCACATAGCTTGGGTACTGGGGGTTATGTTATCGCTTTTCTGGCAGACTGAACCTCCTTAATGAGGTTTTTAGAGGCAGTATGGGCCAATGCATTTTAATCCTGGGGGCATCTGGCCCTGGTTCACCAGAGCACATAGCTTGGGTACTGGGGGTTATGTTATCGCTTTTCTGGCAGACTGAACCTCCTTAATGAGGTTTTTAGAGGCAGTATGGGCCAATGCATTTTAATCCTGGGGGCATCTGGCCCTGGTTCACCAGAGCACATAGCTTGGGTACTGGGGGTTATGTTATCGCTTTTCTGGCAGACTGAACCTCCTTAATGAGGTTTTTAGAGGCAGTATGGGCCAATGCATTTTAATCCTGGGGGCATCTGGCCCTGGTTCACCAGAGCACATAGCTTGGGTACTGGGGGTTATGTTATCGCTTTTCTGGCAGGCCTGGTGATGGGGCATTTAGGAATAGCTGTGACTCACAGCTATGCAAGTCAGGTATGTTACCAATGAGATATGGCTGGAATAGGCAGCTAGACTACTGATTACATTATAAAAAGTAGACAGAATGCACAAGTTCTCGCAGGGCGGTACTCATGGATACACACACACAAACAAAAGTTAGACAAACTTATTTTCCACGCGGATGCGCGGTTGTGTACAGTTTTGCTGGCTAGGCTAGCTTCATCAGGCGGCTAGTGGTGGCACACTGCAGTGTGGTGAGCGGTGGTTGGCAAACAGTGAACCAAGCAGTAAGGACGCAAATTAGGGTGAGGCAGGAAATTTTAAATGTGGAGGAGGGGTTATCTTATGTTTAAGCCAAGTGGTGTCTGTCTGGATTTGGATTTGGTGATGTTTTGTTGGGCCAGTTCCCAGCGACGCAGTTTTGCACTATTATTATAAGGTGGTAGGGCCCTCACCACTTCGGTTGTGTACCAGGAGTCAAAGTTCTGGTTGTGAGATGCTGTATGTACTGCAACTGACTTCTGCAAATTTACATTTGATCCAGCTATCGCTTTTTTGGTGTCCTCTCTAAGGCCATTCATTCTCTGTCTGAGAGTATTAGAGTATTGGTGGTAAGGCCAAGGCATTCTGCATTGCAGTGAATGCACTGTAGCTGGAAGATAAGACTTTTGGTTGCACAGTTGTAGTTGCCCTGGATAGAATAAGTCTGATTGGTGAGTCTGCTGTTGAAGGAGGTGGAAGATTGGTGTATGGCACAAGAGCTACAATGTGGACTATTGCAAGAATGAGACCCCCTGGGGGTAGTGATATTACTGACTGTGGAATTGGGTGGTAAATTGGGGTACACCAGTTTGTTTCGAAGGTTGGGGGGATCATTTGAAGGCCAACCTTAGAAACAAACTGAAGCAACCCACTGTTACACAACCAGAGTGGTGAGGACCCTACCTCCTAATAATAGTGCAATATTGCGATGCTGGGAACTGGCCCACTAATACATCACCAAATCTAGACATACACTTGGCTTAAACATAAGATAATGCCTCCACCACATTTCTAATTTCCTGTCTAACCCTAGTTTACTTCCTAGCCGCTAGGTTCACTGTTTGCCAACCACCACTCACCCGACTGCAGTGTGCCACCACTCGCCACCTGATGAAGCTAGCCTAGCCAGCAAAATGGCACACAACCGCGCATCCGCGTGGAAAATGTGTTTGTCCAACTTTTGTTTGTGTGTCTATCCATGAGTACCGCCCTGTGAGTACTTGTGCATTCTGTCTACATTTTATAATGTAATCAGATGTGTTAAATTACTTTTAAGGGATAAAACAAATGAAGAGAAAAAATTATTGTTTTAGTGGATTCAGTGGGTGTCCTGTAGGCACAGGCATGATTGTAGAGAAAGTACAGTAATGTGGTAGTGCAAGGAAGGACAGGTTCTGGCATGGTGCAAACATGAAGGAACTGACTTTTCCTGGGGCCGGTGCCTTGGGGTTAAACCCTGCTGGAGACCTATCAATTGATTGGTACTGTAAGGTACGTTTCACGATTGACGGTGCTCGGGCCTATAGCAACTGATCATCCGAGGGAAGATTGAGTGAGCGGTGTGATCAACTACCGACCTCAACTTCCACTTTGGTCTCATAGCATTTCCCAGGCAAGGCCCCTATGGCTCTCAATAAGCAGCACAACCAACTTGTAGGCTGAGAGTTGTGGCAATCTAGTGTGTTTGTTCTCTTCAAGCTTTGGGAGCCTCAGAGAAAGTTTCTCTCTCCCCATGCCACAGTGGTGCTAGAGGTTGGCGTTACCAGCCAGCACTAGACACTAAACATTGACAAGAGGCGGGAGCACCCTTCAGTGGGGTCATGGTTCGTAACGTGATGGTCATGTGTGCACCTGGAAGTACTTAGGCGAATATGTACACAGAAGGTAAAGTGGGTAGGGAATGTGTAAAAGAAGGAAAATGACTGAAACATAAAGATTTAACTGGTAGATATATGTTTTATTCCATCTTTAGGATTTTACACCTGTGCCAGCTAACATCTGATAGACGAGAAACCAAATTTGCCAAGCTGGATTTCGCAGGGCGGTAACGAAGGTCAAACAGTCTGGGGATGAGAGCAACCCCAGTACACACTACATCCGGCGAGGACACGGCAGTCAGGCCAACACTCGGTAATGGTCTAGACAGCTCAGTGAGAAGAGCTTCTACTATACGTTTAAAAACACAATTTGATATAGTATCGAATGCAGAACAAACTGAGCTAAGCAAGCACTGCTGAAGACAAGCGTTCGCTGATCGAGTCACAAGCTAGCAAGAGTTACGGCTGGAGTCTGACCAACTGCTCTTTCTGGAGGGCGTGCAAGGCAAGATATACCATTAGAGAGCCATGGCAAGTTAAAGTTGGCTGGAGTGGGCCGCATGGAGGGGGAAACCTCCCCATATGCGCAGCTAGCATGTGCATTCAGTGCCTGCCAGCCAAGGCAAGCCTAGCAAGGGAGTGGGTCCACCCATGAACTCAAGCGTGGTGTAATACGGATTGCCTGCTTCTCAGGCTNAGGCAAGCCTAGCAAGGGAGTGGGTCCACCCATGAACTCAAGCGTGGTGTAATACGGATTGCCTGCTTCTCAGGCTGCAAGAGGCTTCCTCGTTTTGTAGAACAGAAGAGTGCAGAGGCAAAAATGAGTGACAGCACACAGCGCTTCAGTGTACAAGGGGGAGCACAAGAGGCTGAGGCCTGTGAATGTAACTGACAGCACGTGTGGCCCATCAACTTCATTTTAGTTTGTGATGATGTATAACAGTTTTGGCAAAATTATTGTTAACCACATGTAATATAACCATTTGGTGGTAAAATAATTTCAGCTGCAAAAAGGTGCTTAAAATTTTAAACAAGGCACACAATAATTTCCAATTATTATTGTAATTGTCTACATGTATGTTTACACTCATTACAAAGGCAGTTAAAAACTGTCTCTTCATCGTAT
The DNA here is from genome assembly GCA_002778355.1 of Clitarchus hookeri. Taxonomy (NCBI): domain Eukaryota; kingdom Metazoa; phylum Arthropoda; class Insecta; order Phasmatodea; family Phasmatidae; genus Clitarchus; species Clitarchus hookeri. The sequence continues at coordinate 482,429 of NQII01000258.1, forward strand.
GCTGTATTTGTTTACCATAAAGAGAGAAAATTGTCCCAAATCGAGAGACCAAAAGCNAAACTGTCTCTTCATCGTATGCTGTATTTGTTTACCATAAAGAGAGAAAATTGTCCCAAATCGAGAGACCAAAAGCGCACAAAAGAGCCCTCTCTCTTTGAATTTAGACATGGCCTATGGAATGGGCCAAAAGATATAGAAAGAGAGAGAGAGAAGCACTTCTTGAGACCCATGCAGTAGCAGTTTAATACTGTNGGAATGGGCCAAAAGATATAGAAAGAGAGAGAGAGAAGCACTTCTTGAGACCCATGCAGTAGCAGTTTAATACTGTGGACTCCCTATCTACTGTTTTTCAGGGGACTGTCACAAATTTCCATACTTCCAGGATTTCAGTACATGGGGGTTCTGACATGTACGTCAACAATATACAACTTCTGACCTTATTAGACTTCATGTTGAGTATGAGAGCTGTACATTATCTGTGAACAAAGTTCAACTAATAAACACAAAAATAGGAATTTTATAAAAAATATTCCTGTGTTAGTATTAATGTAAATTATATATTAAAACACATTTCACCTAAACTCATTTGGATAAAGAACATAACATCACAAAATACAGTATATAATTTATTGTAATCCGACACCTAATGCAAGTCGACCCTTAACTTTCAAACTTTCTGAAAATTAAATTTATAACACCAAATTTTGAATGTCCCACGAGCACTTGATCAGCTGTGAGCATGTGGAGAGTTTATTGATTGGGCGAGATGGAAAAGGGGAAGCCTCAGCAGCGGTAGGAGTGAAACTATCTACCCCTCCCCATCCAAATTGGTTACCATCTAGAGGGAGGACATAAAGATGCTACGCTGGTTGCTAGGCAACTAGCTCCCTCTCCACCAGTCGTGTAAGGGGAGTAAACGAGCTACACTTACGTTGGTGAAGCCGTGCCCCCGTGGCAAATGTATAGTTAAAGTAATTAATGATATTTAACTTAAAAAAACAAGTCATTTTCAGACAGAGATGAATAAATAAAGCAATTAAAATTTATTTCATCTCTGACTTCAATAATTCATCAATCAAAATCATGTACTCTGGTTTCTCATACAGTTTACGTATGTCTGTGCTAACGCATTATTATAATACAAAAGGTATCGAATAGACCCATTCAGGATATCAGTTGATTCAAAAGACGTGTGTATTATGCTTAATAATATAAGTAACAATATTCAAAAAAATTTTGGCGACAAGGGGAGGTCAAGTATACACTTCTGGGCATATTTTACTCATGAAAATGCTGTCCATTGAGTGAAATTAACATCTAAGTTTTAATATCACGTAGCTTTTAGGTCAGATATGATTAAACACCAACTTTACAAGAAAAAAACTACCTTAATCCCAAACAAAAANATCACGTAGCTTTTAGGTCAGATATGATTAAACACCAACTTTACAAGAAAAAAACTACCTTAATCCCAAACAAAAAACATATTTGCAAAAATAATTCCTTGCTAAACTGTATTGTGTAACATTTTAAAGCAAAACAATTTACTTTGAANAAAAACATATTTGCAAAAATAATTCCTTGCTAAACTGTATTGTGTAACATTTTAAAGCAAAACAATTTACTTTGAAATTCTAGTGTTGATAGGTGCANAAAACAATTTACTTTGAAATTCTAGTGTTGATAGGTGCAACTATTTTGAGCGACAGATAATCTTGATAAAATTTCCGTGATCAGATTACCATCGCATATGCCGGCTGTGGTGACCATGTTACGAGGTCAGACCCAGCGGAGTACTTCTCTGTGATGCTGTGCGTTTGGCAGGATAACAGTGCGTCAAACTGAGATCACATGATTAGCTTTACTTTATGCTTCTGTACTCAATAGATTGCCCTATCGCCAGGCAAGTAAGTAGAGCAAGCAAGCGCGAGCAGCAGAGAGAGGATGCAGCTTATTTTTGCTAGACAACGGCAGCTTCCCCTCTTGAAGACATAAAAGGTGAGGAGAAAAAGATACGCAGCTGAGAGAGAGAGAGAGAGAGAGAGAG